>KV751331.1:2608062-2622326 GCA_001698575.1 Mola mola | reverse complement strand
TATAATTCATTTCAGCTAAGAAATATGAGGTATGATTTTGCTCCATATCCCCCAGCCCTAACTTATGGTGTTAGCCTGTTAACTGCTGTGTGGCCACTTGTAAAGTAGGCTATATTTACCTCTCTGCAAACTCTTCTCACTCTCCAGCTGGCGGATGTGAGGTGGTGGCTTTTGGCACTGGAAATGTTAATACGAAAGAGAGTGCCTCATCCAGTGGGAGGATTGTGCATGATTCACATGCGGTTGTTACCGCACGGAGATCATTCATGAGGTTGGTAAGAAATAATGTGATCCCTTTTGGTTATTCTACTGTGAGCATTAATTGGAATGTTAAAACCTGTTTTTTTTTTTTTTGTGGTTTTTTTCAGATCACTTTTAATACAAGTTCTTTCAGGTTTATCACATATCACACATCTCCCATATATCAAGATTTACATCAATTTAAAAACCTTCAAATACCAACACGTTTGTGTAGCATGATGTACATAGAAATGAAACATTGAAACAGTAGCATACAAATGTCTAAGAATGACTTTCAGTGTGGCTATATTTCGTGATGTTTCGTTAAGCAGTTCCTTAATGCACTGAGATCACACTTCACTTGTGATGATTACCATGTGTGAAAAGGATGTTGCATTTCTTGACATAGGCTGAGGTGAAACATTGTGTAATATAAAGACTGGTACTCAATATGCACCACTAGCATGTAGTAAGAATTGCATATAATGTAATGCATTAAATACATACATGCATACATACACACATACATATTCATACAAAGCGCAGTGTCGTTTGTCATTAAATTACAGTAATTTATAAAATTGATTAAATTGTGCACATTTTATTTACTCATTTTAATAAAACATTCTCTGGTAACATTAGCATAAAAGGTAAAAAACAGAATTACAATAATTTGAAACTAAGAAACAAAAAACGAAATTCAGGAGAAAAATTTAACAGATTTCATAGGTCCCTATTTATTAAAATGTGTAACTTTTTGTTCATACTCCTCAAACCACTTTGAATGCAATGGAAATAAAACTGCTTTTTTTTACTTGTCTATTTTGAAATCGGTATTTTAAGAATATGTTGTTGAAAATAAAGGATTTAACTCATTCTGGAATCTAATACAAACCCAGCTCAGTCTACCTCAATCAAATCACAATCAAAACTCATTTACCTGCTGTGCATTATGAAAGAAAAAGGGAAAAGTGTGGCAAAATTACTAAAACATTGGCCTATCATATTGCTAAAGACATGGTCCCAGTGGCATCTGTGGAATAGGATGGCTTTATCTAACTGATATATGCTTGAAACTCAATTTTGACTAGTTTTTTTGACTTTAAATTACATTTAAATGCGAATCAAAAATATACACTGAATTGAGAGTCTTGCCCCCAGGCTGGTACAAATGTGTCTAAACCAGTTACGCTGTCAAAGTGGTACAACTCAACAAGTATATAATGTTTAGGCCACATACTTCATCTGACCATTGGTGAGTGCAATATTAGATTATTGTATTCGAAAAAATACGCCTGGTGTATTGCTCAGTATAAACTTTGTGTACAGTGAAAATAAGTTACAGGGCTAATATGACTGTTGACCACAAGATAATCTATTTGAAATGTTTAGGCTTATACACCTACCGCTTCTGAAACTGAAAGTTCGTTCTGTAAAATGAGACCTGTTGAATTGTGTGTGTGTGTATTTCAGGCTGAGGTTTGTGACAGTGAATGAGAGCCCCTGCTGAAAACTGTTTACAGAAAAAAAAAAAATCTTTATTTATATATATATAGTATGTTGCCACTTGTAAAGTAGGCTATATTTACCTCTCTGCAAACTCTTCTCACTCTCCAGCTGGCGGATGTGAGGTGGTGGCTTTTGGCACTGGAAATGTTAATACGAAAGAGAGTGCCTCATCCAGTGGGAGGATTGTGCATGATTCACATGCGGTTGTTACCGCACGGAGATCATTCATGAGGTTGGTAAGAAATAATGTGATCCCTTTTGGTTATTCTACTGTGAGCATTAATTGGAATGTTAAAACCTGTTTTTTTTTTTTTTGTGGTTTTTTTCAGATCACTTTTAATACAAGTTCTTTCAGGTTTATCACATATCACACATCTCCCATATATCAAGATTTACATCAATTTAAAAACCTTCAAATACCAACACGTTTGTGTAGCATGATGTACATAGAAATGAAACATTGAAACAGTAGCATACAAATGTCTAAGAATGACTTTCAGTGTGGCTATATTTCGTGATGTTTCGTTAAGCAGTTCCTTAATGCACTGAGATCACACTTCACTTGCCTTGTCAAATCATTATTAACAAGTTTGAAATATGAGTTCCCCGTCAAGCCAATCTGATTCTGATATGATGTCTGTGTATTTCAACATGTCTTGTCGAGGAGTCTTGTTTTTAGTAAAAACCTGCGATTTAACACACATTTTTTTCTATAGGCTTCACTTAGGCAATGGTGATAGCTCCTAAACATATCACAAAACTGAATACGGAGTGTTTTAGATGCCTATGTTTCACAGATCCATGCTATGTAACTCAGAACAATATGCAGGCATTAAACATAACAGATAAATGCCCGGCATTGGTTAGAAACAGCCACCAACCAAAAGTTTTACAAGAGATAGTCTTCTATGGACTGGCTGGCTGAA
This sequence comes from Mola mola, assembly GCA_001698575.1. Classification (NCBI taxonomy): domain Eukaryota; kingdom Metazoa; phylum Chordata; class Actinopteri; order Tetraodontiformes; family Molidae; genus Mola; species Mola mola. The sequence continues at coordinate 2,619,651 of KV751331.1, read as the reverse complement.
CATTCACTTGCCATTTAGTGGATAAAAAAAGCTACATTTGGAGCATAGATGTCTGTATATTCCTACTAAAATGCGGTGTCATTTATCATTGGTGTCACACAAACTTTTTTTTCATAGGGGAGGTATTGTTTAAATCAGATGTGATTTATTTTTAAAGCCGTTGGAGCGCTGTGTGTGGGGCACGCTTCACTGAATACTGGACAAAAGCACAAATTTATTCACTGATCTGAGTAAAATTAGGTCAACTTTATCAAGAAATCAAATTTTTTGGTTTTTAGCTCTGACATTAGGCTACTCTGTCTGATAAGATGACTTTTTTTATTGCTGAAATCACTGTTAGCTGATACTAACTGACAGAGGCCGTGGTGGTTAAGGTTTCTGATGGGTAGATAATGTGACTTGGTATAGCTGAGACAGTTACCACCAGCTCAGTTAGCCAAACAGAGATCCCATTAGATTATTCAGCCCAAGGCTCACAGGAGCCAAAAGTGGCAAGAAAGCCACCACCTAGGTACTGTATTTCCCTTTGCCAAACTAGCCTTAATTGGGTTTGGTCTGATGTCAGATGCTGTGTGTAGTGCACTCAGGCCATGTATGGAAAGTACATTTAACATGTAAAGGGATGTGTTAACTGGGAGATTGCGGCTGAGCAAAGTTATCTAGCTGCATGTGGTCACATATTGCATATTCAGTGCTAACACTATTGGCTATTTTCAAAAAGTGCATTATGACGTTGGAAGTTCAGAGTTAACAAGTTGTAAAGTCGTCCTTTCGACTTTGTTGTATTCATGTTCTTTTAGGTTATAAAGTGGGAACTGGCCGTTTCAAGAAATAAGGGTCAAGGTTTATGGTCGTTTCCAGTTTATTCATGACCATGAAAGCAACGAAAAAGGATAAGGTGAAACTATTAAAATATAACTTAAAATAGCTGTATCTGACTTTTTCCCAGAATTTGTGCTAGAAAAATAAAAATTATGTTTCTAACTTATTTAGGTCACTCTTCATACTTCTTTCTAAATACTACTACTATAAGTTTCTTAGACTAACCAAACATTGACTTTTGCCCAACATGTTTGTGCATTTACAATTTCAAGACGACAGCTAATGCTATAAAGAGTTATTTTTCCAACATGAGGCCTTTCATGTGAATTTTCCCACTGGGAAGATCGTTATTCCATTTGTTCCGACATAACAAGAATGCAGCATACATAGATACAATATGTGGATCCAAATATCACTCCGCATTCAGTTTCCCATGGATTTAAAGATTAGGTCGAATAATGTTTTGAGAATATTTCACAAGTACAGTGTGTGAATTTATGCTATTTTTCATCTGACCAAAAGCTATAGTATACAAAGATGACTTCACTTCTTGATGCTATTACCAGTGATTAATTTAATAATGGGCCATTCTCTTGCTGTCTGGCCAGGTATCTGTACCGACACCTGCTGATGTTCTTCAGTAAAACGGCCAATCTGACGGCAAAGTCGATATTCCAGCAGAACAGCAGCAGCGACCTCCTCAGCCTGAAGAGTGGTATCACCTTCCACCTGTACCTGAACAAACTGCCAAAGGGTGCTGCTCAAATCCCGTCAAAGCTGTGAGTGTTTAGTCACCAGCTTTTTCCTCTGGAAGGCCACCATGCCACAGTGAATCATCCTCCTCAATTTCTCCCTGTCCTCTGCATCTTCTTCTCTCATACCAACTATCTGCATTTCCTCTCTCACCACATCTATGAATATCTTCTTTGTTCTTCCTCTTTGCCTCCTGCGTGGTACCTCCAACTTGAGCATCCATCTACCAATATATTCAATGTCCCTCCTTTGCACATGTCCAAACCATCTCAATCTGACCTCTCTAAGTTTCTTAAAAGTGTTCAAACTGGGCTGTCTCTCTGATGGGCTTTTTTCTAATCCTGTATATCCTCGTCACTCCCAAAGAGAATGTCATCACATTTAACTCACATTTGCTGCTAGTCTTTTGTCACAGATCCCGCATAACACTTTTCTCCAGCCACTCCACCCTGCCTGTGCTTCTTCACTTCTTTACCACACTCCCTGTTGTTCTGAACAGTTGACCCCAAGAACTTAAAATCATGCACCATTTCCATGTCTACTCCCTGTAACCTCATTGCTCCACTTCCCTCACTTTCATTCACACACATCTATTCAGTCTTACTACGACTGACTTTCATTCCTCTTCTTTCCAGCACCTCTTCAGGTTTTCTTCCACCCGCTCCCTGCTCTCACTACAGATTGCAATGTCATCTGCAAACATCCTCTTCCATGGAGATTCATGCCTAACCACATCTGTCACCTCCACCTTGAGGCCATCCGTCACTCCTACAGTGCACGTCACCACCGTCATACTGTTCTCATACATATCCTGCGCCAGTCTAATATACTTATCTGCCACTCAAGACTCCCTCATACAGAACCACAGTTCCTCCCTCGGCACCATCATAGGCCTTCTATAGATCCACAAAGACACAATGCAACTCTCTCTGAACTTCTCTGTACTTCGCCATCAGCATTCTAAAGGAAACATGGTGTCTGTAGTGCTCTTTGTTGGCATTAAACCATACAGCTGCTCACAAATCATCACTTCTTCTCTTAGCCTCGCTTCCACAACTCTTTCCTGAATTATCATTTTATAGCTCATCAGCTTTATCCCTCTGTAGTTGCTACGTTGTGAAGGTCATCAGCTTTATCCCTCCATGGTTTCTACAACTCTGCACATCACCCTTGTTCTTAAAAATCGGCACCAGTACAGATTTCCTCCATTCCTCATGCATTGTTTGTCGAATATCATGTTGAATAGTTTCGTCAAAAACTCCACTGCCCTCTCTCCTAGACACTTCCATACCTCTTCTTCATGCCCACTAAATGTATTACTTAAATTAGAATTAAAAAATATATTTGCCTCAAAAGAAAATATCCTAAATTTGCATTTAGTTGATAGACCCACAATGATTTTTTTTTTCCGTATATATGTATATATATTTAGATATATTTTCCTTGTCTTTCACTCACGTGTCCAAGACAGAAATACCGGAGTCAAATTCCTATTATGTTTACACATACCTGGCAATAAAATCTGATTCTGATTCTGATCCTGATCACTTATTAAATTACAAAGGTGCAGGTACACTCTACATACCTTTTTGTTTTTTTTTTTTTTTTTTTTTTTTTTTTTTTACATTCGTTAATCAAAGGCATTACTGTGCACTAGTCACAGAAGCTAGAGCCTGTTTATATTTTAAGGCTTCACATTTAGATAAGTAACCACTTTCTTATGCCAGTGATTGATTTGGTATTAACTTTTGCTGAGTCCGTTGTCCGTAATAAAAAATTATTAGGTTAGATGATCTAATTTGCATCAGATCAACTTGGGGCCCCACCTGTAAGGAAGGGAAAAGGTAGCCAATTCAATAAATTTAAATCTACTAAATTGGGAATTTAGAATTTTGATTAATAATTACAACCCAAATTACCTCATTAACACCTAGATAAACGCGTAAGAGCTCTTGACAGTGTAGAGGTTGGCAAAATTCACTCTTGTGCAAACATTTAACACATAGCCCATTTATCCAAATGTATTAATTCAAACAGTGAACAACAATACAAAATGACAAATCTGCAAACCAATATATAACATTTATAAAATTTATAAACAAATATGAGTGTGTGTGCCAGAGAATCAAAATGCCCGCTGAGGCCGATATACATTAAATAAAGGTAAAATGACATCTCATTGAGTGTCAGACCACATGTTTCTTTGTTAGAGGGGCTCAGACCATTTGCTGTTTGAGACCATGCATGTGTTGTGTATGTGAGAGGATGCAGTGCCAGAACAATGAGAACAATAGGTCATGTTGAGTTTGAATATGAGATGAATGACCCGATGTATGGGACCCAACATCTTTTTAAAAATGTCTTTCTATCAAATTTAATGTTTTCAGTATAAATGAAATGTAAACAAACATATAATGCTTTAGCATTGAAATCAAATCTCATGCTTCTTAAACATTTTGCCGCTAACCTCATGTGACAATTTATTCTCAGTTATATCTAAAAAATGCCAATTCTTGATAAACTAACATTGATATACTGTCAAATGATTTCAAAGGCTTTTCCTCAACTCTGTGTCCTCTTCTCAGGCGCTTGAATCCGCTCTCTATTTCATCCTGGCAAGTCAACAATGAGATCAGTCTGCACCTATCAGTGGAGGGCAAGGTAATTTTAATGTAACCGTACAAACAGTATGGTATACAATATAATATATTTGAAATTTCATGTTTTCCAAACACATTTTAAGTGTTACCTGCACTCTCTCTGTATATCTACAAATTCATTTATTTCTTTTTTTTATAGGTGTTTTCAGTTTTCTCGTCAGCCTTTGATCATTCTGCATCCAGGCTGGTCAGCATGTCTGCCACAGACAAGCTCACTCAGTGGCAGGTGCTTGGATACCAGGGAGCATTGCTCAGCCACTTTATCGAGCCAATCTACGTCCAAAGCATCCTTATAGGCAAGCTAAAAACTCAAATCAACACTCCTTACATGACGATTATCAAGTTTTTCCTGCAAGGGAATTTAAAAGTAGATGCTAACTGTTTCAAAAGTCTTCAAGAAAGTTCAAGCAAATCCAGTTGCTATGATTTAACTATTAATATTACCATGAACTTGATAACTGAGAATCTTCACATATTTACAAGAATTGCCTCAAATGATTCAGTGCAAATAAACAGAAAGGTGATGCAAGGTCACAGGGTATAGCAGAATGACAGATTTCCTGTGTTGTGCTTGTAACCTGATTTGAGAGGCATTGCGGTTCCAGTTTGTTTCCCGGTTCGCTGAAAACTTTCACTTAATTGGCTGTTGTTTCCTCTGTTTCTTATAAGAAGCTCGATGTACAGAAAACAAGTCTATCAAAGTACTGGGAAAAGATCATTTTGGACCTCATAGCATTTTCACACCTACATAGTACCTGTCCTCTTGATATATCTCCATAGTTATCAACAGGAACAAAGAAAGTACCCATCTTTCTGTTGCTGTTTAAATGTAAGCCACGGTACTGTGTATATTTCTATTCAGTGACAAATTTGACATGCCACAAATAAATCATGGGGATTATCGTAATAACAGTGTGTAAATTTAAAATCTTTAATCCTGCAGGTGACTCTGGCGGTAGTGATATCCGTGGCATGGAGATCTCTGTAAGCCAGCGTGTGGAGGGGGTCACCTCCCAGCTTCCCATGTACTACCTCATGATGAGGCCCCGTATCAGCCGGGTGCCACCTGTGGCCACTTGCAGCTCTGACAGTGGCCAGGTGACCCACTGCATTAACTGGAGTGTGGGAGACAGCTCTGTGGAGGTTGTGGATGGCCTGGAGGGCAAGACCATAGAGGCGTAAGGATGAGTAAAAGATGCTAACCATTGGGTGTCATATTTAACCGCATAATTTAGCATGATGGTACTCTGGCACCTTGTTCATATCCAATGTAGGATATTTATATTCTCAAACTTTATTATTAAGACTAAATAACATTTTTTTGAGATTTAAAAATCAGATTCATCACTTGAGCTTCCAATTTTGTAATATTAGAAATCATATAAGATAAATAATAGTAGATAGAATGATTAAAGTAATTTTAAGGTTGAAACAAGGCAGCCTAATTGGCAATTACAACAAACTACCTGTGATACACAAGATCGACTGTAGTTGTCAGCAGTAGTAGGGATGTACTTGGATCAGCTGCTCTTTTGCTAGTTTTGTGTGAGACTATATCACAGCTGCATCATAACCCAGTTTCTCTTATTTTAGATCTCCTTTCAAAAGTGGCTCTGCTCTGGCAAGCCGTCTATGCAAAGCAGCAATGCTTCACCGCTTCAAGTTGTTGGCCAAAGAGGCCCATAGACAGGACCTACTGGCCACAAGTTCCTACAGAGAAGCCAAGGTGAACTTAACAACTCCCCCCTACATTCTGTATAAAGTTTACTAGTGTAACACTACTATTAGTACTACACAAATGACTCACTCTTGTAGACTGCTTCATTGTGTACATCATTCTAGTGCTAGTATTGTGCCCTCTGCCTTAATTCTTTTTAACATAAATTTAGCAAGCTGCTCGAAGCATTCCTCAGGCATCATGCAGTAGCTGCAGATTTCAGTTATCAGTTGCACTTCCTCTGTTCTCCTTTATATCCCAAAGCCATTCTATTGAATTGAGATCTGGTGACCATGTAGACCATTTGAGTAGTTACAAGAATCTAATTTTCAAGAGAACAGTTTGAGACTATTTAAACTCTAACCTAGTGACACTTTAAGGTTTTATAGTACGATGTTATCAATATTCTTACATTAAACATGGGGATTTGGTTGACAATGCTATTTCTGCGATGCATGCCACAGTATTGCTGTAAAGAGTGATTTGTGATGCAGTCAGTTTTTTCTGTACTGTATTGACTGTCTTTGCTGTGAAAATAATACATTTTTCCCATCAAATTAGATGGTAAAATTTAACTCCATTTCACACAATTTGGATATTGTCATATTGTCCTACCTTTGCATTATGATCAATAGCCTCAATCATTGATGAAGCGCAGGATGCCTTCATTTTCATCTCACAAAATTCTTACTGTTTGAATGTTGCAACAAATGTCAAGATTCATCAGCCATGCCAAGAACAGTTTCTTATCACAGCATGCAGGACTTGTACTTGTTGTGGTCTTCTGCTTCTGTAGCCACTTAACATTTGAAGTGTTGTGGGTTGTGAGTAGGGATGGGTCACGGTTTTCAAACATTCTAAAAATGATAAACATTCAAAGAGTTTGCCTGATTATTGGTTTGTCTGAAAATAGATATTTTCCCATTGTTTTTGCCAGTTCCTGTAAATGAATGTGATAACTGGGGATGTTGTGTTACTTCAGGTAGAAAGTTTTTAACACAGTTTTTCGTACTCGACTACTGCTACATGATACAGTAGCTATAACAGCGGAAACATGTAGAGACTACTACAGCCGTCAAAAAGTTCTGTGTGGAGCTTGTTCAGCAATATAAAGAAAATGAGCTGCAGTGGAAATTATGCTAGGCAGAGCTAGCATATCAGAGATCGACAATTATGCTCTGTCATTTGGCATTGACTAGCAGAAAGTTACTTTGATTACCGATATACTTTTGTGGAAGGTAAGGGTTTTCAGAGTTATAGAAAGTGTGATGATTATGCTGTTGTGTTGCGCAGCTGTTTCACGAGTGTTGAAAATCTGTCTCTGACCACAGATTCGTGCACGGCTCTTAAAGCTGAACTCTAAAATTTGTGTTATTTTCGTTTCGTTTTGTTTTCGGCCACTTCCACCAACTCCTCCGGGGGGACACCAAGACGTTCCCAAGCCAGCTGAGAAATATAATCTCTCCAGCGTGTCCTTGGTCTGCCCTGGGGTCTCCTCCCGGATGGGCATGCCCGAAACACCTCCCCAGGGAGATGCTCAGGAGGCATCCTGACCAGATGCCTGAACCACCTCAACTGGCTCCTCTCAACGCGGAGGAGTAGCGGCTCTACTCTGAGCCTCTCCCGGATGTCCGAGCTCCTCATCCTATCTCTAAGGCTGAGCCCAGCCACCTTGCGACGGAAGATCATTTCGGCCGCTTGTATTCGCAATCTCATTCTTTCGGTCACTACCCAGAGCTCATGATCATAGGTGAGAGTTGGGACGTTGTGTGTTGTTGTGACCTGTAAATTGAAAGCTTTGCCTTCTGGCTCAGCTCTCTCTTCACCACAACAGACCGCTTCATCGTCCGCATCACTGCCGACGCTGCCCCAATCTGTCTCAATCTCCCGCTCCATTTTCCCCTCACTCGTGAACAAGACCCCGAGATACTTGAACTCCTCCACTTGGGGAAGTGACTCTCCCCCGACCTGGAGGGGGCAATCCACCCCCTTCCGGCTGAGAACCATGGCCTCCGATTTAGAGGTGCTGATCCTCATCCCTTCACACTCGGCTGCAACCTGGCCCAGTGCGAGCTGGAGGTCACTGTTCGATAAGGCCAACAGGACCACGTCATCTGTGAATAGCAGAGATGGAATCCGGAGGCCACCCAACTTGACTCCCTCCGCTGCTTGGCTGCGCCTAGAAATTCTTTCAATAAAAATTATGAACAGAATCGCTGACAAAGGGCAGCCTTGGCGGAGACCAACCCTGACTGGGAACGGGTCTGACTTACTGCTGGCAATGCGAACCAAGCTCTGGCTCCAACAATACAGAGATCGAATGGCTCGCAACAAAAGGCCATCTACCCCATACTCCCGGAGCACCCCCCACAGGACACTTTGAGGGACACGGTCATAAGCCTTCTCCAGATCCACAAAACACATGTGGACTGGTTGGGCAAACTCCCATGCCCCCTCCAGTACCCTCGTGAGGGTATAGAGCTGGTCCAGTGTTCCACGACCAGGACGAAAACGACATTGCTCCTCTTGAATCTGAGGTTCAACTAGCAGCCAGACTCTCCTTTCCAGCACCCTGGAGTAGACCTTCCCAGGGAGGCTGAGGAGTGTGATCCCCGGTAGTTGGAACACACCCTCTTGTCCTCCTTCTTGAAAAGGGGGACAACCACACCTGTCTGCCACTCCAAAGGCACAGTGCCCGATGTCCACGCAATGTTGCAGACGCGTGTCAACCATGACAGCTCTACAACATCCAGAGCCTTAGTAAAATCGTTACCACTATCTTTATGACTTAGTTGATGTTAGCAAATAGTGCACATTTTGCCGAGATATAATATGTGATTATGTTGTGTGATTTCGGGTCAAACAAGAGATAAGGCTATCATTTTTAAAGGGGTTTTTAAAGCGGTTTTTAAAGCTTTCTTTAAAGCAGTTCGGTTGTCTTGGGGCTGGGGGCCGAATTTTCAAATATTGATGCTTGAAATGTCCATCCTTAGTTGAGAGCTGCCCTTCTGCACATTACTTCTGATTGCAACAAGGCATTTTCACTGATGAACTGCTGCTCTGATCATATTTTGTAAAATCTTCATATAGTTGTGGGTTTGTGAAAATCCCAGTAGCGCAGCAGTTTCTGAAATGTGTAAACCAGCCTGTCTAGTAATATCATAAATCTGCCATCATAATAGCGTCACAAAATCTCTGTCAGGTTGTTTGCTCTGTACCAGGGTTCAATTAACTGCTTTCTCACAAACTAACTGCTAACTGGGACAAGAGTGCTGACTTTGTTATTGATAACACATTCAAAACATAAGCATACAATTTCTTTTTTTATAATGGGCTCTGGTCTTCTTAATCATATTGCTTGTATTGCTTTTTTGTCTCTGAAGAGAATGGCAAAGCCATACCAGGAGGCCAAGAATGTGCTGAGGGCGTACCTGCTGCAGCAGGGTTTTGGGTCCTGGCTGGTCAAGCTTTCAGTGAGTGACAACTTTAGCATGTAAATAAAACCTCAGTATCCCTAAAAAAACAACCTCTAAATTCTGTTTATTGCAATTGTATTACAAGTCTTTTAAACTAAACTTAACTTAGTTAACAAGAAGCTCTTGTTGTATTTTCCCATGCTGGCAGTAAGAAGTTACTGTTGTGGTTTCCTAAGTGATCGAGATCAGGTTTATAAGAAGTTTTGTGTTTGTGATCTCTGCAGTCCAATTTTCAATAAGGGAACTAAAATAGCAAAAAATTGTAAACATGTTGCAGTGTGGTATGTGCATTCTTTAGGTTAATAATGCTGTATTCTACAGTTGATGACAGCATGCCCAACTTTGTTTTTTTACTGTATAGAATAAGACTTCATACTATTTTGTGGAACGGAAATGAACATGCAGAATGTATATTCCGGGCTAGTCTCATTAAAGAAACTGTTATGTTTTTATCTCTTTAGAGGGGTGTTAGCTTTGACAATCCCTGGTTAATGCAAACAATGAATCCACCCAAATGCAAATGGGAGTATGGTGTATGTTTTTTTTGTTTTATTTGTTTATTTTTGAGGAAAAATGCCCAAATGACCTCAAGTAGACTTAACCGCCGTTATTGTATCTCAACATGCACATAAAATTACGAATGAATGAAGTTGTTTGCAGGACCGCGGGTGCTTTAGTCATTTAAAATGAAATGGGACAATCAAAAGAAGTCTGTTGCATGTGTTTGCTTGTGGATGTATTGCTGCCTGTAGCTGGCTTCGTGAAGAAGAAAAGAACAAACTATGCTAGCAAGTACCATGAGGAAGCTCTTGATCTTAGTTTTAACAACATGTGAGGATTGAAAAGTTATTTTAGGGACTTTGTCATGCAGAGTCACTCGTTTCAAACTTGTAGCCCCCCCCCACCCCCCTTCATATTGATGCAGCATGCTGATTTGCCTTATAAGTTCGCAGGAAATGTTCTGGTTTCCTGTGTATGCAATGCAGTGGATAATTCACTCTTGGGTATTTCGACGACTTGTGAATGGAGTGGTGTGTTTACTTCCTACTGGTTTGGCCAGCAGACGGAATTACCAGTGCATTCAGGGAACTTTTGTCGAAGGATCAAGACTTTCTTTTGTATGTACAACTCCAGGTTTCATACTTATTTTATGTCAACGTGTGGGGTGTGGAGTGTATGGAGCAGTGCATCAAACTATTACTAGTTTAATTACTGCTATAGATGTGCAGATCCCCAGGGTTGTTGTGTTTTTTTCTAATTGCGTTTGACACAAAACAATTCTACAGAAATTTCTTCTCACCTCCTGCTTTTAATGGATGATGCAGAGGGGAAAGTATCAAACTGGCACAGGGACTAAATTTGTGCTGCAGCCAGCCTTTTAAAATATTGAAATTTTTTAATTCCTTCTGTGTATGAGGCAGAAAAGTTTTGAATATCAAAACTAGTAATCAAATGCTGCCCTGTCATTCAGCATCGGGACGTCTTCCAAACTTATAGAAGTCGTCTTTTTCAATAGCCCTTTTTTAAGACTTCCTTAAGTCAGTCACTGAGGTGATACTAGTAGGGTTTAGAGATAGACAGAACATGCAACGCTCTTGATGTGGTTACAAAGTGAAAACATTTGAGACCTGAGCTCTTAAAGCCTGTAGCACCTGCATGCTGTGGGCTTATGCAGGAAGATGTGTAACCTGTGCTTGTGTTCTTGTAAATTGTGGCCAGAATAAGAAGAACATGGGCTATTTTGTCTGTGAAATTCATCAAAGTTTAATATTAAAATATAATTCAAAACAAATTACATCAGAGTCCAAAAAAACTACAAGAAGTGACAACAGTGCACCGTAGCTTCTTCCATGAAACAGGTAATGGGTATACAAAAATCATTTATAAGCCAGTCCTTCTGTGTTTCTATACAAATCCATGGAACTATGCCACATTTTTCATAATATAAATATATTTTTCTTAAACAACTTGGTCTATGTTGTATTATAATCAACTTCTCTAAAATTACATGTTTTTGACACAGTTGTACTGTTGCTGAATGTTGAAAGTTTTGCTGGTACCCAATTGACCTTGCCCTGTAAAAATGTACAAATGCAAACATTTATTACATGATCCGAGAGATGTTTCCCTGTCCAGACAATAGGAAAGGAATATTTTGTAT
>KV751331.1:2557734-2599365 GCA_001698575.1 Mola mola | reverse complement strand
AAATACTAAAATAAATAATTAATATTAAATAACAATAAAGACAAAATGTTTTACAGGGACAGTGTGGATTCATGGATCCTGGGAATGTTGGTGATCATTGAACTGTTGAACAATTGTCTTCGTGGCATCTACGAAGCTTTCAAAGTTCTCATGGACCGTCATAGTTAAGTTGCAGTTCGTCTTTGAGAAGACAAGGCTGGATTAGTACTGGATCATGTATTTTGAATGAGGAACTTAAATTTAAACACATTTCACAAAATACAACATTGTCAATACTCACTTGTTGCAAGCATTCTTTTCTGAGTCCCTCTAGAGTCTGGGAAATGTGATCAGCCTCATCACGACAATTGTTGGTGGCTTTTTTTAGCTCTTTTTTGAGGTGTTTTAGAGCGGCACTAAGGCAATGGTCCTAAGAAAGATACAGCAAACCTTTGGATCACACTTTCAGTTAAAATGAACAAGGTTATGCTGTCAGTGGAAAGTTGTGCAAATCCAGTTAATGTTCTAGATGTTGGCTTGAGAGAGCAGTACCAAAAGAAAAATAAAACACTGTGGCAATCTGAAAAAGGTTGTAGAGATGTTCCTAAAGCTACAGTAGCTAGTACAGCTTAAGTTGCTACAGTCAGCAGAGGCACCATCAGTATCCCACATGAAAACATAACAACGGTATATAGTAATCTCTTACCTCCACATTTGTTGGAGAAGTGAAAGTCACGTTGTCCTTCTGCAAGAAATTGAAGAAAAAGACTTAAAGCATTTTCTTTAATGAAACACCTGATCCTAGTCAGTTCCACATATTATTTCTTAAAGAAATATATTTTAAAGTGCTAAAATGTTAGACTACAAGGTTTTTATCATAGTATAGCTTACACATGAGATTTCATTTAGAAGTTCAAATCCTAGGTCTTCCATGTCCATTTTGCAGGGAGGTTTGGTGGCAGGTCTTGCTTGAAGGCATCCTACAAGAAGCATCCAGAGAGCAATTTTGAAACACTGCTCCATATTAAAGTTGATGAAACCTGGATTGCAATCGTCCTGTGAAGATGTACAAAAGTACTGATAGTTGCTGGCTTGTGGTTCCCTCTTGTGCTTTTATGCTTATTTATAGGGTGCAGATGACAAGATTGAGTGGGCAAGTAAAGGTGTGTTCTTGTAGGAACATGTTATTTTTCCTATTAATCATGAAACACTTTTTCCTGATTGACTGCATGGTGAAAACCCAGAGTTAAAAATACAATTTGCTGTCCTTTCTGATGGTGGTTATGGACTGTTTGTCCGTATTTGAACTCGCGTACATTTATTTTAAATTATGTTTTCAGAATGTAAGTTCCAAAATTTTGTTTATAAGGTGAGATTTGGAGCTGTATTTTTTATGCTTGTATGTACACTATACTGAACAGTGAGAGATTTGCTGATGTTATATGAAATTTCAGCAATTGTTAACTGATTAAAGAGATATGAATCAACAACAGAGTGAACGTCAGAAGTCAAAGTTAGATTTCCTTCAAACATTTGTCACTCAGAATGTTGTTTTTTGTCGTGGCCGTAGTTGATTCCAAACCTTGCTTGAAATGATTAAATTTTAAAAATCAAAAACATTTTTCTATTTTACATACATTACTAAATGATTTTGGTCCATAGAAACTGTTTCCACATTTCTTCATGTCCTACATCGTTTTCCTTTTGCAAACGTTCATTTTGTATTCATTTTGTCAGTACTTTTGGAACTTGAAAGTGAATTTCAGTAGTTTACCGTCTGTCAACCTGTTTTTACCGAGAGACAATTGCTTTATTTTACCGTACTGTGGTGTTAATTCTCATACTTCTCCCATCAGTATTAAAGAGTTGCCACGAACAAAGATCAACATTGTTGAAAAATTCTTCAAAATAGAGATCCCCCTATTTTGTTATCAAAGGCTTTTATGTTGATAACAAAGCCGTTGGGTTTTCTCTAGCAGTGACATAACATGCCCCTTATAGGTGAAAGCAACTATGATGAAACAGTAAAATGAAGCAGATTTCTGACAGTAAAAATAAGGCCACAGGAAAGACACTAAATCTCAGTAAAACCAGGTTAAGTGAGAAGCTGCATAACTTTGTAATGCTGAACACCCAGACTTTTCAGCCACCTACCCAAACAAGCTATAACTTTGTATTTGCTTCATAAAGGGGGGTAAAATCGGCATGTTGCAATGCGTTGTTAGTAACGGACACACCTTAGCCCTGTTCAAGGTAAGGCAGCATAAGTACATCTGAATACCCCCCAGTTGTAACTTATTTCTGTTGGGAACATATGCTAAAAACGTGAAAACAGTGGTGGTGTCACAAGTAATGGAAAAATGAGTAACCATAGAAAAGAATTTACTGACTGTAAATAAAGATATGCTTTAAGTGTGTCACATCTCACACTTTAAAGTAAATGAAGGGTTGCTCTTAACACCCACGATCTCATGGGGATTCCCCGCAACAATCTCAGAGTACAGAGGTAGCACTGCTAACAGCCACTGGTTGTTGCACCTTGTCACACTGGACAGTGGCATCAATTTCTCTCAATTTTTTTTAGAGTAACTCACAGGTTAGGTTTCAATTTTGAGGTTTCTTCAGGAGTCAGACATAAAAAACAAATGTGTCAGGATTTTGACATAAGCAAAGAGGTGGGGAAATTTCAATCCCTGGAATTTGTCACTGTGTGGGGGCTCCTGTTTCCACATGTTATTGCAACACCCTCCCCAACACTATCGACTAGCTTTTGATAACGGGGAACTTCACCTCTAAAAACTTAAAAACCTAGGTTATTTTAATATCAATACATTGACTTATAAAAATACTACTGACATGAATTAAACGGTGGGTCATATTTGACAAGATTTTGTCATAGGGTCCACCATTTTATGACAATTTCATTTAGATGTTTTATTACTGAAAGGTTTCCAACATGATGTCAATGCAGGTAGTGTCCAAACATTTGTAACAAATCCTTAGTGCCAATGTGCATATGAGAGTGCTTTTGAGGGACCATCCTTCCATATGCAACCATTTGAGGGTCTGAAAGGAATGATTGCAGTTTTGTGGTGCTTCTACATTACACCGTTGCAGCGAAATCAAACTATCCAATAGAATAAAATGTGCTATGAATATAAACATCCTATATCCTCTCAAATACAGAAAATTATTAGCTGTCAATATTTGTTCTCGATATATAGGCTGTTGTTTGGAATTATTTTATCTTCCATTTGTACATAAAGAAACGAACTGTCTGGTTTTGTTTGGTTAACGATTTTCCATCCTTGTCCCTTGTCCTTGCATTGATTTCTCCAGTTTCTCTTAATACTTTGTACAATTTACAGACTTTAGTATTTATCTTAAAACTTATTGTAATTGCATGTTGAGAAAATTGTTCTCTTTGCCCACACAAAATTTCCCCAAGTTGGCAAATCTTTCTCCACCCTTGCTTGTGAAGGACTGGGCCTTCCTTTTTAAATGCCCCTTTCATACTTAATCATGATACTATCACCAGTTACCAATGATCCAATTAAGGTATTTCTGAGCATTCTACAACTTTCCCAGTCTTTTGTTGCTGCTTTTCCAATTTATTTGACACATCCTGCCGCCATAAAATTTTAAAATACGCATATTTACAAAAATCTATGAAGTTTGAGATGCAACATATTATTGTTGTTATCTTTACAGAGCATCTAAACTTTTTGGAATTGGGGTTGAAACACAATGTTACAGTCTTCGTCATCAAGCTATATTAATGTTTAACGTTATTCAGCTGTTCATTTTTTTTAGTTTACTTTAAACATGTTTGTTTTAACGTAGGAGACTTAATTTTTCTTGCCACACTCTGAGGCACAAGTACATTTGCAAGAGATAATTTCAAATGCACCTTACACAAGTGCATATATTTATATCATAACCATTTTAAATTATGTAATTTATAAAATTTTAGGTCTCCGTGGAAAAATGAAGGTGGGTTGGTACTCACACTTGGCTCAGTTGCTTCGTACCAAAGCATGATTGTTATTGCTCTATTAATTGAATAATGAAGTAAAATAGTTAATTTATAGACTCATCAATGAAATAACTGATGCAGCCCCAATTTTGATTATCATGTATTTGAAAATAAGAATAGCTTCACAGATTATCTCTCAAGGACAAGAGAAGCGGTCTATCCACTTCTGATCATCAATATTTCTATCGTTATACTAACAACCCAGCTGCGGAGGATTGCAAGCCACTGTCATAGTGGCATATGATACCACCTCAGCCCGCTCTCAGGCAGAAGTGATATCAACAGCACTGGTGTCTAACTCTGCTTGTGCTAACAATGCAACGGTTATAATACAATTCCGGAGCATCTCAGCCTTCAGTTGAATGAGGAAAAACTGATTCAGCTCCTTTTTAAAGGCATTTTGTAAAATCTGCACCCAAAATCCTTGTTAAACAAAGAAACAATGAATTTTGAGGTCTCGCATATCAAGCTATTGCTGCTAATGATGTAACAATATGTAATAAAGATGTAATATCACCCACTGCAGTACTGAGAACTCTTTCACCATAATAGATCTATATAAAATTATGGCCATATCATACCTTTCAGTTTTATAGCTGAAAGCGATAAAAAATGTAAATTTTAATTAACCAGTTAGGGAGAGTAAAGCTTTATTCATAATGCACTTTATATTCTTTTCACATTCAACAATTATTTATATTTTTAGTGTGGAAACAACATAAACCAAACACAAATTTTACTGTTCATTACTGGAGATGCAACAGGGTCACCTCAAATTTTGTAAATGTAAGCATCATGATCATAGTTCCTTTTTATATGTGCTGTCAGTGTGACGTAAAGACTGTATTGCAGGTTTGTTTGAGGGTTGGGATAACTTGTGACTACCATCTCTACAAAGTACCATTACTATTGCTATTTTTTTCATGGTAATTCTGCTTTGTTTGTTTTATAACTACATTATTTCTATTACATAAAAAAAAATAAATATTTGATAAATGTTCTGCTTTTTATAAAATCCATAAAAATGCTTAAATCATAAATTCAAGATTAACCCTTATTCATTCATGAGCCAGTGCCGGTAATACTCTCAACTTATCACAACAGGGGTTGGCACATTTTTCCCAGATATGCCTGCTTGTCTGAGCTCCTCTGCTCAAAAAATGCTTGAAACATTCTAGATTTACATGTAATGAGTCTAGAATATATAAAATGTTCATTTTCTAAAACTAGAGAAATCACTCAGAGTCCAAACCTGCCGATGCAACTAAATTTCCTACAAAATATGCTCCCCAGCAATTTATGCGTACCTTTCAAGGTCTTATTTTTCTGTTAGGTCATGTTTCAGCTTTTTACCAGACTGTGGCAGTAGTGGTTTGTTTTGAAAATTGCTATGTGTGATTATAGGCCAAGACCAATTGGTGCAAAAAAGAGTACAGATTGGTGCCACGTGACGGGTGACACATTAAATGTAGAGCCAGCTGGTTATGGCTATGTGATTCACCCAAGGATGACTTTTGAACCTCTATATCTCAGTTCCTTCGGGAAATATGTCCAAACATGTGTTTGACCTTTCAGAGACCTTGATCTTAGACCTAGAAAACCACTAAGTTAATTATTTGTAGCCAGTGCAGTCAGCTACAAAATGACACTGGTTTGGCCTCTCTATATAAATACTTATGGAATTAAAGATTAACACATTCCCTTTCACGCTATAAGTGACCTTGTCCTTTTATCTTAGAACACCAAAGTCAAATCTGATGTAGGATGGCCACAGCTTTGCTGAAAATTTCATTGAAATTGGTCTGATAGTTTTTGTCTAATCCTGCTAACAGACAAAAAAAAAACTAAAGAGTGCACTCAGAGTCCAAACCTCTGCCAACACAAGTAAATGCCTACAACATATGCACCCCAGCAATAAATGCTTACCTTTCAAGGTCAATTGTTTTTTTGTTTTTTTTCTGGGAGCTGATATTTCAGATTTCAATCAGACTGTGCTATTACTGTTAGGGATAATACGAGTTCTCAGTTACTTTTTGGTGACATTATTATTCAAGTAACTTTTTACTATTTACATACCTGCACAGTCTTGTTTTTGGCTACAACTGTTGAACTTAGTTGGTGTTACATGCACCATGTTAGCCTTGAGCTGGAAAAGTGAGGCCTTAACCTTTGACCAAAACAAAATATGTGGTATTAAACTTGTAGAAATAGTGTACTAGTTTGACATGTGACCACATGCACTTACAGCCAAGACAGACAACTGTCTCAAATCACATCTGTTAGCTCTGTTAGTACACGTTGCTGTGACGATAACTGAGCCGTGAATATTAGCCTTCTAGTGCTGATAATGGTGACAGGAGATATGCTGTATCTGTAAATTATGCTACAGTGCCTCAAGACATAAGTGGGGCCATGTGTTCTTTGCCTCTGTTCCAAGGGAAAATGAAAGGGGTTAGCCCCGAGGCTGCACATAGCTTAGGCCCCTGGAGGAATTAAAATGTGTGTTTCTCCACCTTGCACAATAATCTCGTGCTGTAGTATTTGATGTGCCATTATTTTCATATCTTAAACATATTAGTGTGTGCTTGTAGTTTGTTGCTTCCTTCTTCTCGAACAATGACAAGGAAAATATCTTTTTTTTTTTTTCCCCCTAATTTTTAAGCCTTTTCCCTTTCTGAACTGGAGGTCTGGAGATTTGTTTTGGCTATACAACTATTCACTGTTTAGTCCACTATTAATGTTTTTAGCATTGATTACTATTTTAAAATATCCTATTGTATAATGTTATTGTAAAAAGCACAAATAGGAAAAGCCAACCAATTTTCATTTAGGGTACACATGGTATAATACGCTGTACTTGAATTCCAAATGAGTAAAACAATTGAGATCACTTTTGCCAGTATTTCCTGTTTTCTGCTTTGACGTCACTACTAGATTTAGGTGATTAATTAAAATTGTGTATGATGTTATCCATAATAAACATAATGATGAATGATGGTATCAACCCTCAGTTTTTGTCTTTAACTATATCAAGAGGCCAGCTTGTTGAGGCAAGTAGGGAGAAGCCTCACAAGCTCAGCACTGCAGTGACTGACAGTTCCTTAGGATCATCCAGTTTACATCCAGTTTAGGAAACTTGGGCTGTCAGCAGCAGCGACAGGTAGGTAAACTCTCTTGTCTCCCTGACATACATCCACATCAGGTCTGGTTGTAGTTAACTTTGAAGGCACAGTAGGAGGAGATGTTAAGTGCCTTCAGGAAAAGAAAAGCCATCGCTGTCCGAGAGGAACTTAAGTTAACCACGTGTGTGCATTCTGTAGAGGCATTCAGCTAACCCATTGTCTAGAAGAGGAATAAAAGTGACAAATAATCCTGACAACCGCAATTTAAGAATTTCCAAGCAGCCACTGAACCTGGATTCATAAATCCAAAGGTAGGCAATTCACATCAGACTCACTGAGTATGAGCAAAGTATGCTGATACATGATACATGAGTTGAGTTTAAACTAAGTACAACATGAAATGATAGCGGACTAACTGCTCTCCTGGTTATGCATCCATTTTTGTATGGCCAGACCAACCAGATGTATGCAAACTTTTATTTCTAGGTGGTAATAGTATAATTAGCTATACTACCAAGTAAAACATGTAAATACTTTATAATAATACATAAAATAAAGTTAGTTTTTATTTTTGGAATGTGGATCAGTTCGGTTTGGCCAGTGCCTAGAGCTGGCTTTAATCGATATGTGAGTTTCAAAGTCTTAATTAAAAAAATCTTATTAAACACCATAACTCATGAACAGAACTGAATATTCTGTTCATTTTTACTGAATGGGCATAAAGCAAAGGCCAGGTTTTTCTTGTGGATCAAAGCAACATAGACTCCCTTGTTGCAAGAAACTTTGTTCACAGGTGTCAAATTTCTGGGTAGAATTTGTTGTTTGTTTTGTTGCTGAAATCCCCTTTGCCATTGTGGGAAGTCCACAGTAACTGTTTGACATAGGACACCTGCTTAAAAACAAGTTTGCACCTGTCATTTTGAGAGTTGTGTGGCAGTGTTTTGTGGTAGTTTTCGCACCCAGGTAAAGTTTTTTTAAAGTCCATAGATGGTGACAGGTGACATAAGTCTTACTTCATATATATATTTTTTTAGATAATACAGTGAAGTGCAATTTTGTCACATCTAGATGTTGCCTTCACCTTGTTTCTTGTCATTTTGATGGACAGGGTCTTATAAGTTCACCTATATCATTAAATGAAATGCAGTAATCACTATTTTATAAAATTACAATTTGAAAAATAAGTCAACAGTCAGTAAATTTTAATATAAAGAACAAGCCTGTAGATTATGTGTTTTTATGGGCACGGAGAGAGAAATGTACAGTATATCAATTATGATACACGTGTCAAGCCACACAAAGAAGATATATTTTTTTTTCCCTGCAGTGATAGCAGAATAATGACAGATTCTTCTGTTTCGTTTCGTTTCGTTTCGTTTTCTGCCGCTTATCCGGGTCCGGGTCGCGGGGGTAACAGCCTGAGCAGGGACATCCAGACGCTCCTCTCCCCAGCCACTTCCACCAACTCCTCCGGGGGGACACCAAGACGTTCCCAAGCCAGCCGAGAGATGTAATCTCTCCAGCGTGTCCTTGGTCTGCCCCGGGGTCTCCTCCCGGATGGGCATGCCCGAAACACCTCCCCAGGGAGACGTCCAGGAGGCATCCTGACCAGATGCCCGAACCACCTCAACTGGCTCCTCTCAACGCGGAGGAGCAGCGGCTCTACTCTGAGCTCCTCCCGGATGTCCGTGCTCCTCACCCTATCTCTAAGGCTGAGCCCAGCCACCCTGCGAAGGAAGCTCATTTCGGCCGCTTGTATTCGCGATCTCATTCTTTCGGTCACTACCCAGAGCTCATGACCATAGGTGAGAGTTGGGACGTAGATTGACCTGTAAATTGAAAGCTTTGCCTTCTGGCTCAGCTCTCTCTTCACCACAACGGACCGCTTCAGCGTCCGCATCACTGCCGACGCTGCTCCACTCCGTCTGTCAATCTCCCGCTCCATTTTCCCCTCACTCGTGAACCAGACCCCGAGATACTTGAACTCCTCCACTTGGGGAAGCGACTCTCCCCCGACCCAGAGTGGGCAATCCACCCTTTTCCGGCTAAGAACCATGGCCTCAGATTTAGAGGTGCTGATTCTCATCCCTGCCGCTTGACACTCGGCTGCAAACCGTCCCAGTGAGAGCTGGAGGTCACTGTTCGATGAGGCCAACAGGACCACGTCATCTGCAAATAGCAGAGACGGAATCCGGAGGCCACCGAACCCGACTCCCTCCGCCGCTTGGCTGCGCCTAGAAATTCTGTCCATAAAAATTATGAACAGAACCGGTGACAAAGGACAGCCTTGGCGGAGACCAACCCTGACCGGGAACGGGTCTGACTTACTGCCGGCAATGCGAACCAAGCTCTGACTCCGACAATACAGAGATTGAATAGCCCGTAACAAAAGGCCATCTACCCCATACTCCCGGAGCACCCCCCACAGGATACCTTGGGGGACACGGTCATAAGCCTTCTCCAGATCCACAAAACACATGTGGACTGGTTGGGCAAACTCCCATGCCCCCATGAACCGCACTTTGTCTGGCCCCTCACCTAAGACCAATTTGCCTTGGGTGACCCTACCAGGGGCAAACAGCCCCCGACAACATAGCTCCTAGGATCATTAGGGCACCCAAACCCCTCCACCACGGTAAGGTGGCGGTTCCAGGAGGGGAGATTCTTCTGTCATTTAAAAAAAAAAAAAAAAAGTTATGAATGATGGTAAACATAACTTCTGATAAAAAAAATTTTGTTTGAACAAAGCAAGCTGAATTGAAACATTTTTCCCTGTTTCTACTTTTCACATATTGATTACATCTAAGTGCCAAAACTGCCTTAAACATGAGGCCCTCTGGTGGTGAGTAAGACAATTGAGTCTTTATTTAAAAAAAAAAAAAAAAAAAAATTCAAAATTCAAATGAGGCCCTGTTGCTGACATAGAATAAAAGAATTTTGGTAGCAAAATCTTTACGTGGCTTTAAATTTAGAAAATACAACAGTGACAAAAAGTTAAAGCTTGAGGATAAATACAAATTTGAACTCAAGATGTGTTCTAGGTATCATCTGGAAGAATTCTTACTGTATTGTTAAATGGACAACAGAGTACCCTATTTGTATTAAAAACTTTTATTTTCTATCCAGCTCTATTCTACAGGCTACATGAAAACATTTACGTTTGATTTGAGCCATTTTATATTGATAGATTTCTGGGTCTATGAAGAGCACTTCAGTGCACCATGATGGCCCTGTCAGTGTCCATGTTTTTGCCATGCAATGCGATGTAAGTCTTATGTGATACTTCTGAATGCGCCATTAAATTGGTGTCCCTGTGTATAGAAAACTCATAACTAGACAGCATCCAGAAACAGTCAGGCCTGTCAGAAACAACAAAATGTGGTGGATGGAAAATGTTACGTGATTATTTTGGTACAGACTCTTAGTGTGGAGGGTTCAGTACCTTGTGAAATCTACTGGCCAAATGGAAAATCCCATGTTGGCTGGCAGTTTATTAATTTCAGACCCTGTACATCTACGTTATCTACTGACCTCTCCAGGAGCCGTCAACAGCGGCTGTTAACAAAAATTACCTTACAGCCTTCATATATATACTTTTTCCATATTTTTTTGATTATTAGAGATTAAAAATGTTAATAATAGCGCTTCGCCGCTAGGAACAGGTGTTCTGTTTTCTGGCTTCTCTGTCAGTTTGACACACACGGTGAGTATGATATCACCGTGCACCTGCAAATGGACACAGTACCTTATTTAAGTACACACATTTGTTTTTACATTCTTGGCCTTTTAATATAAATGTTTAATACTAGACTTATTAAATGTAAACTAAAGGTTTCTTACTCTTTAAAAAACAAAACAAAACATGGCCTTGGGGTGTGTGTCTCTGGTGGTAGCACCAGAGTGTTTGTGGCAAATGCTTTAAGTACTTAGGCATACAATGCAGGTCCTCCGTGGATCATTATTTTAAGGCATGACCCAGAATGCTTAACCAGATCTAGTATCGGGGAAATTCTATCTCATGTTGACCTTTTAAGCTGTTACTCACATTCCTTTGGCAGTTCATGGGCATTTTTTGTGGTGTCACAGCATGCACTGTCCTTTTGGGGGACCTACTGTCATTGGTGTGTCAGTTCCATGGGGGGGTGCATTGTTGGTCCTCAAGGGTATTTGGGGCAGATGGTTTGTGTCAAGTGGCATCCACATGTATGCTAGGATCAAGGGTTTTGCAGCAGCACTTTGCACTGTAGCGATGTAATCAATGTTATTCACTTCAGCGCTGATGTTAATGTTATGACTGATCAGTGTAGAGTTAGCCGAGGGGGAAAAAAAAAGCTTGGTTGGTGGATGGTTTTTTCTTCCTCCACTCAACTTGGTTGCTGAGTCAAAAAGTTGATTTCCGACTTTGAATCGGAGTTACAACCACTGCAGATTGTAAGTTTGTATCAAATTCCAAATTTTATGATGAACTATTGTTTGTCATAAAGTCTGAATTAATAGCGTATTCAATGCCACTAAACTGCTCTTCAAATAAAACAAGGACAGCAAAGCCTCTGTTATCATTTTAATATTTTCAGGTGGTACAATTATTTAAATAAAGGAATTCCTGTAGTAACGCAAGTCATACATAGTATAAATGTCATTGTATATTTTATATTTTTTGAGAACTCTAACAAATAAATTACCTTTCACTTTCAGTAAAAAAAAGTCCACTGGGTGGCAGCATAGCAGCTTACCAGAGAAAACCCTCTTCATTGCTTGAGTGGGTTCACCACCATAATCTAAATAAATTATTAAATAAGAATAGTTAAACATTCACAAAGCTACATAGTATGTTTTCATCGTAGTGTCTTCTATAAATTCAATCCTGGGTCAAAAGGAGGAGATCTTCTCAGTTCATGCTCAGTCTGTCAATGGCCTAAAAGAAGAAAAAATATATTGAATCTGAACATCAGTCATTACTTTATACATTCACATTTTTATATCAAAATATGTAGTGCTACAGGTACTTTGCCTTTTGCTTCAGTGGGGGAAATAAAGCAAAACCCGTTTACCTTTTGAATAAGAGACTGTAGTCTGTTGAAAAACTCTTTGGCATTCTCCTTGGGATGCGATTGGCAGGCTTGGCAAGTGGACTAAAGGAAAACAGACATACACAAAAGAAATCAATTTATAAATGATCATCTACTGAAAGTGAAAAAAATGTACAGTCATTATCTTTCAATAAAATAAGGAAATCTAGGAAGATATTGACATTTTCTCTTACATTAACGTTTCTTGAATTGCAGAAGTCCAGACCTCCCTCCTGAAATTGATAACATAAAATTGTTTCAGCAATGCACAGAGCTGCAAACTTGATATGAGAAACTTGTATGTGAGATATTCATTGAGATATATTGTTTAAGAAATCATTCCCACCCCCATATATTTACTTACAGTGAGATTATGTTTAAGGCTTCTGTAAAAATGATTTGTTGTTGAAACGTTGAATTCAACATGTAGATTTTCACGGAAGCACTGCAGTGCTGACAGACAGCAACAGTCCTGTTACATAATATAGAAAATGGTGTTTAGGGGAGAAACCGCAATATCACCATACCCGCATAAGACCGTTGGTACTTTTTATGTAATTAATCCAATGGAAAGTTAAGTTATGTAACACAAGATTTCGAACATTTTGTAAGAATCCTTGTGAGACACATGGCAGATTAATCCCCCCCAAAAAATGTTCAGTAATTCAGTTCAGTTCAGTATTTTGCAAAAAAAAAGTCCTGATCATTTCTGGTTTCATGTCTCGATGTCATTGCAGTTGATTTTCCAATCACATACATGCTTGATACTTCTAATTAAACTGAAATTTGAAAGAAATGAAAGTTCTTTTTTTTGTTTCCTTAAAGTGCTTAGAAGTTTTTGTCTAAGTATTTTCCCCCATCAATCCTCATGAAAGGCATGGAAGGGTTTTTGATACAAAAGTTTTTTTTTTTTTTTCTATACATGACAGTTTGTTTTCGTTGAGATATGGCTTTATAAGATCCACTTGAAGTCAACTGGCCTGGGTTAAATCATTTTTAGATCACAGTATGTCTATAAAGTCTTTCCGAATTAAATCTGAACTATAATGAACAGTAAGAAAAACTAACTCTACTTTGGTGCTACTAGTTTTAAAATGATTTGTTTTTATTTTTCATTTGACACTCACAGAATGTTGGCAGATAAACCTAATTACATTCTGGTGTACAGTTTAGTTTGCTCTTTGTACTGTACTGTAGTGTAATAATTTTTATTCTAAATATTTGTGTTATTTTGCAAAATAGTGGCATGCCTTAGGAATCGTGTTCATTTATGGTTCAAGATAAGATCTAATTTGCCAGATTATGCACATGCGATTGAGTAAAATGTTTTGTAGCATGCTAAAGAACTTGAACTTGAATTTTTGAGGTGGTGTGAGGAAGTTTCATGGTTTTGGGTGCTTTCTCGCTTGATTACTCATCACATTTCTTTAAAGAGTGCAACGGAAGCTGTGAGAAAATCCACTGAGCAAGCTCTTGACTTGACTCACTCCAGAGCACAAGCCAGAAGAGAATAAGGGCTGATCAGAATTCACAAGCAATGGGCTGATCTCAATAGGCTTTTATGTTACCTCAATTGCTCATAACCAAAATGATTATAATATCTTGATATTATCTAGACTTAAATATGTATTTTTAAGGCAAAAAATTATTCTAACACGAGTTATGCCACTAATTCTTTAGTACACGTAATACATGTTGAGTAGTTTGTGCAAAGATGTCACTTCCACGCATTAAATATACTCAACAAGCATTACATTTCTGATGTTAGTAATAAAATTCAATGTCTTACCATTGCCTGTAATCTTAATATACTTAGAAATGTCAGTTTGAAAGTCTGCAAGGCCAACATTTACTTTCCTGCTTTTGCAGCTGGCTGATTATAAACACTTTACTCAACACATTTCATGATTTCACACATCATTTGATGTACTCCTACAGTAGCCAACACATGACAGTTAATTTGAAGGTAAGTGGGAGAGATAAACAGCAATGACTAAGCAACCACAAATATTAAATGCGTCCGTGACCTTACTAATTACATTTTGAACACAAGTAAGTTTGCCTCACCTCAATATCCTGGGGTGGAGTATTGACAGACTGCTTACTGTCCTGCAAGACACAAACCAAAAACATAATTACTAATGATCACTTCGACCATACATGGAATAAGTTCTGAAAAACCAAATGTAGAGGAACCTACCTGTAGACTCGCTTTCACAGTATTTAACCGTCTGAGAACTTCTTGTAACTTCCTCCTCTGCAAATATTGGTTGTTCGCGTTTGCGGACATGTTGTCTAAAGACCAGCAACAGAGTGCAAAAAGGCAAAACGCAACCAGCTTCATTTTCTCAGGTGCAGTAGCAGACACCAGATTACCAAAAGATGTTTTTCGAAAGATTTACTCGAAATGCAGACCGTTGTGTTGCTTACCTTTTTATACTTATCCCTGAGGAGACAGGAAAACCACTCGCAGAGAGCTGGAAAGCTGCAGAAACTGGTGTGTGTGAGTAATGAAATTTCTTTTCCACTGGCAGTCACCACTACGTTATCCGAGAGTGGCGTCATGCTGCGCGTGCGTGGGGCCTATTGATGCTAGTGTGTGTGAATGTAAACTTGTTTGAGCGCAGCCAACAGGAAACTACAGGAAGACGGCACTTCCCATTTTCATTTTGAATCAGTGGAGCCGCAGCTTTACCGTGTCATAGTTATTGCTCGTACGTGTGGTATTGGCAACCTGAATGCATTCACTGCATCATGGCCACCTACACAAACACGGAGTCTATTGCAACAACAACAGGAAACATCTAAGTATCAATGTTAAACCCAAAGTCAAAGAAATTCTAGCCATACCCAGGAAAATTAATCTTTCAGTTGGCTTCTAGGCTGATACTTCACTCCTTTCACCTCACTCATCAACCAAAGGTTGCTCATTGTCTCTTCTGTCAGTGCACTGTCCATGTTTTAAACAAATTTTACAACAAAAATATTCATGGTAAAAATTGTAGAACATTGTTGAATTTTAATCTAAGGACTACAGAGGAGGACAAGAAACATACAGCGACACAGTGAAAAATTGTTGCGTCAGTGCCCATGGCAATGGCTCTATGGGTGTAGCAACAAGGTTTAATACTTTGATCTCAGTGATTTACATTATGGTTCACATTAAAGAAGGTTACAATCAAACTATATATTCTGTAACAAAATAAATTTAATTTGAAAAGTAATAATCAAATTTTTCAAGCACCTGAAATGAAAAATGAGTAAATGTCAGGGTTTTTGTGGATGCCGGGTGTTTAAAAGTAGATGTAAGAACTCTAATATATAGTAAAAATCTAGAGCCTGTTTTTTCCTCAACAAGAATTGTCAGG
This sequence comes from Mola mola, assembly GCA_001698575.1. Taxonomy (NCBI): domain Eukaryota; kingdom Metazoa; phylum Chordata; class Actinopteri; order Tetraodontiformes; family Molidae; genus Mola; species Mola mola. Next base: position 2,583,791 of record KV751331.1, on the reverse strand, counting down.
GAAATGCACCTGAGGTTGTAGAATGCTAGAAAGACACCCAGACTGATTTAATACTGGGTGTCATCTGGTTTGTCTGTGTAGCTCAGCCATAAAAACTCTTTTTCACAGCCGGGTACCACTTAGCTCGTTTTTGTGGTTTTAAACTGGAGAAAATTTGGTACCTGGTAGGATTTTTTTAGCATCTTGGTCGAGTTTCCAAATGAGCTGAGGTGATTCTAACAAGATGATGTAAACAATTGTAGACCACTAACAGGTCAGAAAGAATCATCATCACTTTGCATAAACTTGATTTTAAATACACTACACACCATACACCTTTACTGTAATTGTGTAACACCATAGATACCCTTGATTAGATTGTATTATTGGACCATATGGTAACGTTAGCATACGCTGTTGCAATGCTTTCCAGATAAAGTGTCATCATCTGAACACTAAAGTAATGTTTCCCATGCTCTCCTCTTTGCTTCAGCAGTCCATTGTCTCACTGTCTTTAAATGCCTCTCGATAAAATTAAGTCTTTTTTTTTTTTCTCGCCCCAGTGTTTTGTTGGAGCAAGGCAACTAGTCAGTCTAGCCCACCATTTCCTTCATGGTCTTTAGCACTCTCAAAGCATTCTGTATTTCCGGGGTCCTCCTTTTCCAAGACTGTATATTCCTGAGCCCTGGGGGTAGGGTTATCTGACCCAAGCAGTGTCAGTGTTGAACTGAGAGCCATAAGGTCTGTGGAAAAGAGGATCATGGGACCATGACAGGTGTGAATATTTACAATGCTAGTGGATAATGCAACCTGAGAAACCAAATTAAAGAAAGGGAAATAAAACCAGCCTTTTTTTTTTTTTTTGAAGATTACAGCTTTAAAAATCTAAGAAAAGTGTGCTCCAGAGTTTTCAGAATAGCCATTGTAGGATGAGAGATTTTCTTAATCTTGCTTTCATGTTGCATACATTTGAAAATATAAATTTATATGCAAGTATCGTTGAAAATCATTCTTTGGTCATTGACTCCAAAGTGCATTAGTATTAGACATTTTGGAAATTCACATTTCACCACACATTTGTCAAGTGTCAGTGCATATAACAAGCTTAGTCTGCTCTGTCTATGATACTTTGCTCTCTTCCCTCTCTTATCGTTACATCTATCTCTTCGCCAGAGAAGAGGAAGTAAGACTGAGAAAGAAAACCCCTCTTGTCTGTTCTCTCGCTTTGTCAGCGTAAGGGAAAAGGTGGGTGGGGGCGCTGACTGGTCTGAGAGGTACAACACTTTCAGGCTTATCAGGATTCTCTTCTGTGATGCACATATGGGAGGGAAAATGTGTCTTCAGGCAGATTCATCATTCACAAGAATTTTCCTCCACTGGCTGCCATAATGGAACCCCTCCTCACCCACCTGGGTGTGCGCATGTGTGTGTATAAAAGTCTTACTTAGCATTTTTTTTTTTTTTGTTTCTTTTTAATAATTAGCAAGATGTCTGAAAAAGGAAAAATAATGCCGAAGTTCTAAATATGAAGTGATAAACAACAGTAACTTGACATTCAACTAAATCAGACATTTCTTAAAGGGGATTTTGACAGACCGTATACATGTAAAATCATTTTTTTTTCTTGTAGATCGTACAGCAGTTTCAGCATGTGCTAGCTACTCATTTCATGTTAAGACATCAAATGCTATTGGCAAGACCCCTCTAAAAACTTGGAAAAGAAGTTGACATTGAAAACCTCCAGGTCAACAGTGAGTGGATATGGAAATATTTTATTTTACCACCAAATGGGGCAAGGCCCATAAATTTAGTTACTTTAAAAAAATGATATTGAAGAACTCCAAACTGTTTGGATAAGATTTATCCCAGATAAGATTTCTGTAATCATATCTGGGAAAACCATGTAAGATTGTTGGAGTATTTATTTCAACATTTACTTATTTTCTTCTGCATTGTTTTTTTTCTGTGCTGGATCAGCTAATTCATTATAACCGAGTCTAGAAGTTGTTCTCCAGATATATTAAAATTAATACTAGAAAAATGTTCCAAGGTGTTCTGTTGGAGTAGTGTAAGGGAGGAATGTAATGATTGGTGCTACAGGACTATTCATAGATATAATAGTGCATGTCCAAAAATGAGAACATCTTAATTTTTCAGTGTTCTTTAAGGAATCAAACATTTATTCAGGTATCTTGATTCATTACATTCATTACATAATATTTTTTTAAAATTCTACAATTGTATAAGCATAATAGATAAAAGAAACAAAACAGGCTACAAATATTTAATTTTATGTTTAATGAATATAGGATATTTGAAAGTTTAACTTTATGACTTAAGTAATTAAAAAAAATACTTTTCCACAATATTGTAATTTTTTGAACATGGGGACAGAAGTATTAACATCATCAAATGTATCTTATTGTCTGTCTTGACTGTCAATGGAAAAATCAATTATAATAAGTATTACTCAATGCAGACAGCTACAAAGTTCAACTCTGATGCAAAAAATACAGTTGCTATAAAGACAGTATTTAATGTTTGTTTATGGTTAAGAGCCCCTTTGGTAAGTGGTTCTGTACTTGCTTGCACTTGCTTATTGCCATGCATATTTTCAAAAAATAGGTCACTATCAATCATTATGAAGGACTTACTAATAGCTATGTTTACATGGACACAAATATTCGGAATAAAGGGGTGGTCAGAATAAAAATGCTTCATGTAAACACGTCAATTGGAAGATTCTGATCCGATTCGGCTCATTCGGAAAGAATTTATAGTCCGATCGAGTGGGGTGGTTAAGGCCGATCCTTATTCCGAACCATGTCCATGTACATACTTATTCCGATCAAGAATTCCTGTTTGAGGTAGAATTACCCTCACTCTGCATGTGTGCTGCGCATGTCCTCCCGCTCTCTCCTGCAACGCAGAAGCATTATGTATTTCAGAGCCCGTAGCTTGATCACGGAGAACAGTAGAAACAAAAGTAGGGCTTTCAGAAGGCGCAGGTTATTTTAGGGAAATTACACAAATCTACGCATGTCAAAATGCTGTTATTCTGATTAAAGCCTGGTGCATGTATACGCATGTCATGATGGGATTGTTTGATTAGCGTCCATATAAACAGCGGATTCGTAATTTTCAATCCCTTAAATTTTTAATCTGATTAAGAAATTTTGTGCATGTAAACATACCTAGTGTATTACGCTGCATGACCATTAACTACAACCCCAGAATTCTACCAGGCACATCTGTGCTGCTTTTTGGCTGCAGCGTGACCACTGGAGCTGGCCATGGCCTTTCGAGACAGTGGTCGTAAAAGGGGCTTTCAGACGAAAATGTGATTAGTGCTTTTGTGCATTTTCTGTTGAGTTCAGCACAGTTGGCGCCACTGCACATACACTCCTGTATTCGGCATTTGAGTCATTGGAAATAATGAGTTTCGGAGCACGGTGGGTCCACTTTTGTTCCTGAAACACCCTTAAAGCAGACAGACAGGAACAGGATATAGAAACGAATCATTTATCAAAATTAAACAAATTGTGGATACACCAGTTCGACTGTGTAGCCTACTTACCCATGACAGATGCACAAAAGTCAAAGAAAAACAAATCAAGAAAAAAAGCATTTCTCCTGTTGTTGGGGCTTGAAGCTGTATGGAGGTTGTATTAAAAACAGAAGCACTGCTGTGTCTGGAATCAAGAAGTTAGCCCATTTTTTTTCCATCAGTAACTTCCTAATTCTTATCGATTGTAATTTGTTAGCACACTTCGTTCGTTATGTGGCCAAGATGGTAAGTAATGTATTAATTTGACACTTAACCCAGACCGGTTCTACTGAAAGTCTCCTAGAAGTTGTAGAACTTGGTTACGAGGAATAATGCCCTATTTAACAGACCAGTATGCCAATTTACTACCAATATGCATGCTGATAAATAGCTACTTGTTATGTGTACCCTTATATAACGTGTTACCACATTTATAATTTGGTCTTTTGTCTTTGTTAGCAAAGAAGACAAAAGTGAGATGCAGGAGGCAGAAAAACCAGTCAGAGATTTTTAGCAGACCAACTATATTACTGACTGCCAAAGAATCATTTTATTACAACTAAACGTTAGTGGAACTAGTTATTTTTATTCAGTAATAACCAAAGTTTAACCCCCGTCTTAAGTTTTCTTCTCACAAGTCCTTTAATGGTGGAGAAATGTCATCGTCATACACATCTCATCTGCATTTGAGGGTTCAGCTTTTTCCGTGAAATATTTTTTAAAACATCTGCATTGAGGCATCTTTTTTGGTGCTTGATGACTAAAGCCGTCAATGACTGAAAGTTGCTCTTGTGGTCAGCCAGTGTTAAACGCAGTGTCAAAAATATGACTTGAAGTGAGGCTGCTTATCAGAGAGTACTGACAGAGGTCAAAAGGTATGAGGGAAAAAAAAAAAAAAAACATTTTAAAAATGACATTCTTTAACTAGGCATCCACCTTTGCACTTCAAAATTTGAACATATGTTCAAATTCAAATGTGTGGGATTAATTGCACTAGAGTAATGAAGTGACCGAAACCCTGCTATATCATTTGTGTTTGAACTGTAAGCTTTAAGGAGTAGTTAATCATTTTGTATACTGCATATACTTCACCTTGAATAAACTTTGATTTCCTGTTTGTGTGTGTGTTTTTTCCATTATTTCTATGGATTGTATCCTTTTATTAATCAAAGGTATGTTATACTATAACATAATATTAAAGTTGTTGTTTCACAAATTAAAGATTGAATTTACAAAAGAAAACATTAATTGGATAATGACATTCTTAGGATAAAATGTTACATTGCTGCTTTTAAATGACAAAACATGAATTTTAAAATCTTTTTTTTAAAGGAAGTTGATTTTTGTAAGGACCACACTCGAGTTTCTTATACAATTTATTCCAAGGAATTGTTCTGTTTTTTTCCCCCACTCTGCAGATATGACTTGGCCAGCGTTGTTGCTCATCAGTATCAGTTTGTTTTGTTTTGAATTCGTCACTTGGTCTTACTGGGTGAAGGTGTCATTTCACTTTTATTTTGTAGCATATTTACAACTTGCACATTCTTATCCAAAGAAAATGTAGTCTGAACATGTGCACCATCGCTGTGAAATTTGGCCAATTATACCGCACTTGTGCGCGGGGGTAACTTAAAAGAAATATTACTCATCTAACTGTTGGGACTCAATTGAAAGCCTGAGGTAAAAGGTTATGCAATACAATAAACCTGAACGTTTCAAGCTGTCACACTTTCAGGCACATTTTTTTAGATTTATTAGTTATGTAGTTTACTTCCTACTCCCACTTGCAGTAGTATAATTTCCTGCATTGCGGTCTCTCCTCTGAGAACACTTATTTACATTTCTGGGTGAGTGGCCGCAAGGTTCAAAGCTTGCGTGCACTAGCATTGTAGAGTAATGTATATTTATATGAAACATATTTTCAGATACATTAATATGCAGTCCTCATATTTTCAAACTATCTGTAGAGCTGGAACGACGACAGAGTGAAGGTGATTTTCATTGATTGTGAAAAGTGGGCATGTTTGATATTACTGTAATTGTGCGGGAAGTGTACAGAAAGGGTGTGGGTGGGGGATCGCCTCCTTTCGTCCCAGCAGTGATGACACAGCTTGTTTATTATACTCAATTCAAAGATCCAAAGGGATTTCCGTTAATAATAGAAATGTAACTTTCAGCTCTATTAAACATTATTTTGTGGTAAATTATTTTACCATGAACCACTTCACAATGGGAGCAGTTGGAAGAATCCTTCAGGATGAGAAATTAACCTTTGCTCTGTGGAATAAAAATGAGTTCAGTGTGATATCAGCAAGCTCCTAACTTTTTATATGTTGGATTAAATACAGTAAGGCAGGGCATTTGATTGGAAAATCTTCATTTTACCACATTTGAGAGTATCATTCTCTAATTGCCACCAGAACTCCCACAAAATGCTGACTTGATTAGTTATTTGGTGACTAGTGACCAGTCAGAAAAACAATGGCTTTCTCATTTCTCATCTGAAGGCGTGATCACAATGTCTTTCACTTGTCCTAACAAGTGTGCTGAGATTGATGCTTGTCGCACTGGTTGATTAAAACCTTCCACACTGTAGATTAGCTGAAACAACGGTCTGAATTTTTACTTTTTAAATGGCATTTTGTAAATTTATGGACTACAATTGAAAACAATGTGTAAAATTATGTAGTTAAGATAAATATCAGCTCACTGATCTCAGTCTTGCATAAGGAGGAATTTTTTGATTTCGTCATTCACCTGAACCAAAAACAGTGCCGCTTTAATTATTTTAAATTTTAATTGTTGGAGACTTATTGAAAGGTCAGTGATAGAACAGTGGGAAGACTAGTGAACAGTAATCAAGAACCCAATGTAAATGCAATTTGCAAAGGCTCAATACTTCTGATGAGGACAAGACACTGATGGTTTTATTTGACATATTTTTTTTATTGAGTCCATTTTAAGGTTTAGTTTTATCTGATGGTGTGGTAACCTTACAGTGCTCAACAGAAATTGTCTGGCCAATATTGTTAAAACAGTCATAAACATCAAATATTTGGCACTCAGCAGCTGTCCTTGTCTGATAGTTGGAACAAATTCTGTGGGAGTCAAGGTCAGTCTTAGTCAGCTCTGACCAACTGTACTCAGACTTAAAGTGTCCTCTATTCTCATTGAAATAAATGCACTCAAAATCTGCACTTTTCAGCTGCACTGAGTTCTTTATCACCGTTATTCCCTTGACTGGCACCTTTTTAATGAACATTTTCTGATATTACTCTGTTATGTTGTGTTGCAGATTCCTAATGTCTCTCAGTTTTTGCTACTTCAACTTACTGCTTTTCATTGCGTTTCCATTCATGCCAATAAAACTCTGAATTGAGCTGACTATATTAGCTTTGTTGGTATCTGCAGTATATCGAAGGTGTCTTGACATTCTGTATATTTGTATTTAACATCAACCTGCCATAGGACTAAAGATGGAAAGCAGCCACTGGCTATAATCTTTCATATTTATATGTCAGGTAAGGTAATATTCCCTGGCCCTATGGTACGTCAATAAATTTGAATAAACTGAGTCCTCAGAGTCCTCATTTCTGTACATACAGAGCATTTGCTGATTTTAAGCTTAGTATTTCTGACGGCTTACGTTAAAAAATATGGTAAAATGGATGACCACAATCCGCTGTGAAAAAACTTTTTCCCCCATTTTCTTTAATAAGGGAGCATCAAAAACAAGATGTTCTTTGAACAAGCTTTTTTTTTTTTTTTTTTTCCCAACCGAAAAAAACACACCAAACACAGGTGCTCATACCTGATCTGACTACATGTTTAAAAGCAATCAGCTCAAGAATGGGATGGAAACAGATGTCCAACAATAAAGCAGTAAGGCTTGCAACAGTAGTGTACGAACGATGACTAAATCAGGCTACGATTAGAAGAGCTGTGACGTGACACCTTCCTCTGACGGCATCATTTAAACACACTTCAAAGTGATTTTTAGCACTGTGGTGTGTTTAAGAAAAAAAATTCCCTCTGAATTGATTCGGAATTTAAAAGGAAATGTAATAGCATGTTAACAGACGAGTCATTGTCATATCTGACAAAACGTTTAAAAAGTATCAGATTAAATTATCCAGCAAAGATATGACAAACACTTCCTCATACTGTAAAATCACAGAATAATGTTAAATGTTACCATTAGAAGAGCTGAGTGTCTCGTAACTATGAGAAATTATGTGTTAATGCTTTTTTATAAGTCTGAGGTGAAAGATTCAACATACCCTTGATGCACTCTCTTTGCTGCTTCTAGACACAGTGACGCTTACTTATGTTCAACCTGCCTAACTAATAGGGGGCTTATGAAATTACCCACATAATGGTGACACGTTTTGACCTTTAACAGTAAAGACTGTAATCTTTTACCAGCAGCGAACTGATTTGCAGCCATTTACTTGTTTTGGAAATTGTTTATTTTGTGGGAAAAGAGCAGCCGTGGAGCAGTGGGAGTATTGAACAGGCCATGTGATGTGAATTCTGTTTACCCAGAACAGTAGGGGAATAACACTCAGCTTGAAGGGCTGAGAAGGTACTAAAAGGCCATGCAACTGCCACTGTTCATAAACATCCAACTCCTAATTGGAAACTTTTGTTCTTAAAGCGAACATCCACCGTTTGAAGAACGCCTACTCATCCAAGATGACTGCTCCTTGCAGTTAAACTGATGAGTGTAATTTCTTCTAAAATGCTGGTGAATGTAGCCCCATCCTCTTAAAACGTTAAGGCTTTTGAATGAAGGCTCTGTTATGGTTTTTGTGCTGCACAGCTGCTGAAACTCAGTGACAGCACCCTGAAGAGCTGGTGCAGTAAATGAAGATCTTTTGATGAAAGGATCTCCTGTGATGTCAGTTTGTTATTGTCCATTCAGAACGGATTTCAATGTTGTCTTGCAGCTCTCACCTGTCCTTTTAACTTTGAGAGGGTAGCTGGATTTGACTCATTGGGGTTAACATAAAATGAACCTTTGAAACACCGCCCTTTTGCCTCACCTAATTCAGAGTTTCGGCTCAACAGATGAGCACAGCTAAAGAAATCCATATAAATTGCATATTGTGGAACTTAAAAGAATAAGTACTGTCACTGATGATCTGGAGTTCTTTTCACACCACCAACCATTTTACGTGGAGAATATTTTTCTTCAAATGGATATTTGATCTCAGGAAAATTTTTATATTTTCCGTCAGATGTTCCTTCGCCATCTAAAACAGGTTATCGCAACTTTCACAATCAGTGGCAAGCATCCTCAAAATAATAGACATCCGTCTGACAGCTCGGAAAAACACGTCATTACGATATCCTGTTTATTTTAACAAGCATTTTGGTCAGAACCAGACTGCTGCTGTATATTAATCAGCAGGAGCATCTTTCGGAAAAGATGATCAGAAAATTTCGGTGTGGCAGGATTGAACTGTGTCTGCTTCAGAAAGTCAAAACAAAGTGAGAGTGACTTTTACTGAGTTACTCATCTGGAGTTCACGCTCGATTGCTGCTGTCAGAAACAGAGTTCTGGTTAGTCAAGATCAACTTAGTCATATGACTTTCACTGTCTCCGTGTCTTCCCCTAATGTCTTCCATGTAGTGTTATGCCGTACAAAATGTACTGCAGCGTGCACAGAGTACTGAAATTAACACACATACCTCTGCTGGTACTGCTTGAGTTTAAAGAGAGATTGTGAATCTATGGGAGGAACTTCTTATAAGCAAGTACAATACTGACGCCGGCGGCAGATTATTTGAAACAGTAACAACAGACCAACGATGAAATAGATTTATTGGTTCTGCGTCGTAGAAAAATCTGTGCAAAGATAACATATTTTTAAAATTTATTTACACACCAAACAAATATGCTACGTCCCCAAAAAAGCTACTGTACTGTATAAACTGATCTGACAGATTCCAAGGTGACTCTTAGGAAGGCCCCAGAATAACACTCGGCAGCTTCAGTACAGGTTGGTCTTCTTCATTATCCTCAAGAACTCCTGCTCGTTAACCTCGCCATCTCCGTCTCGGTCTGCCTCGTCGATCATTTCCTAAAAGGATAAGAATCAAAAAGAAGAATCTCGTTCATTGATGTGTGGTCATGGGACATTGAATCCGCCCCCACCTCGCTCTCAGTTTTACATAAATAGTACAGGCGTCCCAGAAATAACCCAATGTTGTTGCTGTTTTAGTAAAAACACAAGGGGAAGTAGAAAATATTCACATGACTTTCATGTGACTTCACGTTTGCAGTTAACATTTGGCTTTTCATAAAGATCACATACACATGACGCACATCAGAAACTAGCATATAACTGAAACTGCTCACTCTCAACAAAAAAATGAGTTGTTTCAAGGAAAATACATCCTCTTTCCTATATCACTGAAAAGAGTGAGGTTAAACATTTTCTGCAGGTTAACAATTCCTTTGTAGTGGTCAGCCTGAGGCTGTTAGAGGGACGGGTGGGTACATGGTGTGAACATCAGGAATTGCAGAAACCATGAACGCAATGTTCATTTTAATATTAAACCAAGACACACTCTTCTAACCAGAGGCAGGCTAGCATTTCCTTCACAAATTAAGTTTAAATGAATGCAGCTACCAGTCCACAAATGCATCTGCACAGCCATCCCTGAGAAGAAGAGTCTGACAGTTTCAAATATTTCATGCACAGTGTTCACAACAGTCGACAAATAGTTGGACACCATTTTGAGCCTTGTAAAATTTGTGTACCATGTCCTGACTCCAAAACATCAAACCTTGTCTGAAATGTCAAGATAATCCTTTGTCATTCAGGCTCTACAACAGAGACAGAGAACCGTATTATGTTGCATCTGGCTCAACAAATTCAACTAGAAAAATTGCATTTCCTTGTAGAAATGTGTGTGGATGCTGATTGTTCAAATAAAACTGCTGAAAGTGATTGCTGAGTTGCAGAAATGTGAAATGAAGAGACATAAAAACCACAGTGAACATTTTAATGTTTGGTTTCAATAGATGTAAGGAATGCAGCAGGAGACACGTGCCAAAAATAATGGAAGATCAAGGTTCTCCATACATACCAGACTTTACCCATCATCACAGAAATTCACAGGTCATAGAAGACAAAAATGTGAAAGATTTAAGAATATGATATAAAATAAAAATGCCAAAAAAAGGTGAATATTTCAAAAATTACAAAAAGTCAAGCCAATGGTCCTGAAAAGGCTGAAAGTTGTGATATTTAAATGGTTTCAAATACATTGAAAAATGTAGGAGAAATGTGCAGCTTAAGTGGAAAATAACTAGAAAAATTGCGTTTCGTGGCAAAAATGTGTGTGGTTGCTGATTGCAAAAATAAAACTGCTGAAAACTTTGGTTGAAACAAGAAAACTGAAATGGAAGGGCCAGAAAAATTCACGAGCAACAAAGTAAGTTGACATTATTTCTGTCTTCTTTGATGTCCGTGATGTCTTGTTTGTTTAGTAGTAGTAGTATTAAAGCTGCGTGCACCGTTATTACCCGTTAACCCTTCCCCTGAAAGATCGGAGGATCCTACGAGATGCTGAAGGACTCCAGTCTGACTCCGAACTGCTCCTCTTCCACTCCATATAAGTAACGTCTGTTTTCAGTCGTGACTGGTGTTAAACCGAAATATGCCGGTGAAAAAAACTGTCAAATCCACGGTGGGATACAATTGTGGGATTCATGCTGGATTCATTTAGGCATCTTACCAAACTACCCTCCGGGTACCCAACTCTCCTCTCCCCTCCGGGGTTAGGAGGGGGGTTCAGTGTCTCCCGATGTAATGAAATTAACGATGTAATGAAATTATCCTGCAGATGTTGAAAATGCTAGTTGTCTTACTGTAGCATATCATGGATCAGGACATCACAAGAATGTGTTTTCTCATTTCTACCTTTTATACTTTAGCTTTGTCTAGGATTTATTAGTGTGGGAAGTGCAACAGTAATAAATCTGTGAATTTCTTTGTGTTAACTACAATATCTCTCTATAGCCTATCTCAGCATCTTGGGGCGAAGGCGGTGGTCACCCTGGACAAGTCGCCAGTTCATCGCAGGGCTGACATATAGAGACAACCTACGGGCAATTGAGAGTGACCAATTAACCTACTAACCCCCAGTTTTGCATGTTTTTGGAATGTGGGAGGAAGCCGGAGTACCCTGAGAGAACCCACGCAGGCACAGGTAGAACATGCAAACTCCACACAGAAACATCCTGACCTGGAATCCAACCCAGGACCTTCTTGCTGTGAGGCGACAGTGCTAACCACTGCACCACTGTGCTGCCCATATTTCTGCAATTCACAAAGTGCTTAATCCCTCAAAGAAGTCACAAAATGGGGAAAATGTCGCTCTATTGCTTGTCCTTTCTTCTTCTAATTTGTCTCAAACAATCACACAAAGAAAAAAACAGATACGGGAATTAATCACACTAAAAATATGTTGACACAGCCTCAGGTGGACATATTGTAAACATGATTCTGCACAGGTTAAGGACAGATCCTGACTTCAGTTTTCTTTTAATGTAGACATGTCACAAATAACGTATTAAACTATGTAAACATGCATACATACAGTGCTGCATCTGGCTCCTCATTTTGTATTCTGCACTTCAGCAAATAATCTCAGCATTCTAATTCCATTTAGCATCCACACACATTCTCCCGGAAAATACGTTTTTTGCAGTTAGTGTTGGAAAAAGCTTCCACAGAAATAAATCTCAGAAAAAGCGTAAATATAAAAGTATAAAAGTTTGAAATGAGAAACACAGTCCTTTTATTCCTTAAAAAGCTGAATATTTTGACAGTTGAATGGTTTCAGTTGGTGAAGAAATACATAAGGAGCAATGTGCCAGGAAGAACAATGATTTTAAATTGACTGGTACATTAAACAGTAACTGTTGTATCTAAATATATGTCCAATAGGCAAAATACACCCTTTGGTGCGTCACATCCACTAAAGTGGGCAGATTTATTTTCGCTCTCAGACAAAGGTAATACAAGAAAATATTTTAATCTGGATTGAAGTATTTCTAACAAAATGTTCCCACCTGCCTGGTTGTGAGTAAAAGGACTCTAATAAGTATCACCTTCAAAATGAAAAAAAAAATGGGCATCAGCTTTTACATGTATAGAAGTAAAACAAACATTAAAAACTAGTTAATTAGACATCTGTGGTGTGACTGACAAAACATACTTCTGGATAAGACAAATATTTCATCACGTACACTGAAAATAAACTTTCGTGTCATGACTACAGTACCTGCAATTCTTCATCTGTGAGGTTCTCACCCAGCTCCTTAGCAACTCTCTTGAGATTTTTGAAAGAGATTTTCCCTGTGCAGTCATCATCGAACAACCGGAAAGCCTTCATTACTTCTTCTTTGGAGTCCTTTTCACTCTGTTGACAACAGGGACGCGACAAACGTGTCACGAATGACGGCTTACAGATCGAAGTGGTAGTTTGCAAATTTTCAAACTGTATCTTGCAAATGAAATGCAATACATTTTTTGTGGCTGGTAAAAGGCTGTGAGTTGATTGACTGGTGTTGGTGCATGTTGAAACACTACATGAAACCTAAAATATTTGGACTGAATTTGCAGCTGGGATACTTTTTTATTTTTTTTGGTGCACTTGGCAGCTAGAGTAACAAGATCAGTATGTACAGTGGGTCAAAAAAGTATTTAGTCAGCCACTGATTGTGCAAGTTCTCCTACTTATAAAGATGAGAAAGGTCTGTAATTTTCATCATAGGTACACTTCAACTATGAGAGACAAAATGAGAAAAAAATTCCAGGAAATCACATTGTGGGATTTTTAAAGAATTTATTTGTATATTATGGTGGAAAATAAGTATTTGGTCACCCACAAACAAGCAAGATTTCTGGCTCTCGCAGACCTGTAACAACTTCTTTAAGAAGCTCTTCTGTCCTCCACTCGTTGCCTGTATTAATGACACCTGTTTGAACTCAACTTATCTGTATAAAAGACACCTGTCCACAGTCAGACTCCAAACTCAACCGTGGCCAGGACCAAAGAGCTGTCGAAGGACACCAGGAAGAAAATTGTAGACCTGCACCAGGCTGGGAAGAGTGAATCTACAATAGGCAAGCAGGTTGGTGTGAATAAATCAACTGTGGGAGCAGTTGTAAGAAAATGGAAGCCATACAAGACCATTGATAATTTCTCTCGATCTGGGGCTCCACGCAAGATCTCATCCCGTGGGGTCAAAATGATCATGAGAATGGTGAGCAAAAATCCCAGAACTACATGGAGGGACCTGATGAATGACCTGCAGAGAGCTGGGACCAAAGTAACAAAGGCTACCATCAGTAACGCACTACGCAGACAGGGACTCAAATCCTGCCGTGCCAGGCGTGTCCCCCTGCTTAAGCCAGTACACGTCCAGGTCCGTCTGAAGTTTGCCAGAGAGCATGTGGATGATCCAGAAGAGGATTGGGAGAATATCATGTGGTCAGATGAAACCAAAATAGAACTTTTTGGTAAAAACTCAACTCGTCGTGTTTGGAGGAAGAAGAATGCTGAGTTGCATCCCAAGAACACCATACCTACTGTGAAGCATGGGGGTGGAAACGTCATGCTTTGGGGCTGTCTTTCTGCAAAGGGGACAGGACGACTGATCCGTGTTAAGGGAAGAATGAACGGGGCCATGTATCGTGAGATTTTAAGCCAAAACCTCCTTCCATCAGTGAAAGCATTGAAGATGCAACGTGGCTGGGTCTTCCAGCATGACAATGATCCCAAACACACCGCTCGGGCAACGAAGGAGTGGCTCTGTTAAAAAGCATTTCAAGGTCCTGGAGTGGCCTAGCCAGTCTCCAGACCTCAACCCCATAGAAAATTTGTGGAGGGAGTTGAAAGTCCATGTTGCCCAGCGACAGCCCCAAAACATCACTGCTCTAGAGGAGATCTGCATGGAGGAATGGGCCACAATACCAGCTACGGTGTGTGCAAACCTGGTGAAGACTTACAGGAAACGTTTGACCTCTGTCATTGCCAACAGAGGTTATGTTATAAAGTATTGAGTTGAACTTTTGTGGGTGACCAAATACTTATTTTCCACCATCATTTACAAATAAATTCTTTAAAAATCCCACAATATGATTTCCTGGATTTTTTTTTTTTTTTCCTCTTTGTCTCTCATAGTTGAAGTGTACCTATGATGAAAACTACAGACCTTTCTCATCTTTCTAAGTAGGAGAACTTGCACAATCAGTGGCTGACTAAATACTTTTTTGCCCCACTGTACATGCAGAGTTTCCATATCTCTAACATTACACTGACCATTTTCAGCGTCATCATATTGAGAAAGTCGGTGAAGTCGATTGTTCCTGAGCCCTCTTTATCAATGTCTGCAATCATCTTCTTGATTTCTTCTTTCTTTGGTTCAAATCCCAGAGCTCTCATGGCAACCTGTGGCACAGACAACAAATCTCACGCTGCTGTGGCCATTTTAGAGACTCAAATGAAAAGGGGTCCAAAAAATACTGGAAAAACTAACCTTCAGCTCCTTCACGTCTATTGTTCCAGTTCCATCTGTATCAAAAAGATCAAAAGCCTCCTTTATTTCTTGCTTTTGCTCCTCCGTCAGGTCGATTTTGGGACCTGCCTTTTTCCTTTGGCTAGCCGAAGAACTTGGTTTGCGGTAACTCGAAGCCTGGAAAAACGCGAACACAAAGACACGGTTGCAACTTGGAACAAGGTGCTAGATGGTTTTTACGTTTTAGTCAACCGTTACTCTCACGCTAATGTAATTAGCTTAGCTTAGAAACCACGCTACTCCACGACAGCGAGCAAGTTTTCAGGTTAAAAATAACAGCGATTTTTAAAAGTTTGCCGGCATTTCATGATAAAAAGTTACCGCAGCTCACATTCCAGACCAGATATTCATGTGAAAGTTTACCATTGAGGGTTCGGGGAAGAAAACCTCACACGGTGCTTGTATATCGGATGTCAGATGTCAACAAACAGGTAACTGCGCACACGTATCAACACGACATGAGCGATAGCCAATAAGATCCACGGTAACGCCACGACGTGAACTAATCAGCCAATCACTTAAAACAAAAGGGGGCGGGCTATGAAAGTGTCCGCCAATGGGTCGGATCGCTTCTTGTCTCCAAGCAACCCGGGTTCAGCGCATGCGCAGTGGCTAGTAGTTCGAGCCGGGGCATGATAGCTGGACTCAAGAGGCTGAAATATCGTCACACATTGTCTAATTCAGGTAACGTTATACACTTTATGGGCCGGCTTTTACGGGAGCACGTTTTGGATACACACCCTGCGTTGTTAGCTCAATTGAGCCTCAACGTGACCAAGCTAAATTGAGGAATTAATAGACATTAGCTTGTTAGCTTAGCGTGCGACCTGCAGTGACTTTGGCGTGTAGGCTAATTTCAAGTCGGTTGAGCTGTGTGTCTTACTGCCACCTGACACCTTTGATGTGGTGCATTTGTGTGTTGTCCAGGGGTTGATTGGGCCGAAACCGCGGAGTTGTTTACATCCCTCTGTTTAAGTTAAAGTTGAAACAGGCTGCCAAAAATACATTCTTCATCAAGGTAAGATTAGACTGATTTCTCAATATGGAAATTCACATGTCACAACAGGCCAACGTTTGTAAGCAAAGGAAAAAACACTGACTGAAATGCCTGAAATACATCAATGCCTTCCACTTTAAAAATTACGCAGTGCAAAGATTACAAGTATTTATTGCACAGGATGGTGGCATAATTTACATATTGAATTAAAACATATGTACAAATACGGAATAATGAAATAGTGCAAATTTAACAGTGATGATGGGATTATTATGTTGCGGTAAAGAGTACATCCCATTTTTTTTTTTTCTTTATTGAAACTGCATAAAAATTATTAAGTGTGCTTATGAAGGGAATTAATTAAATGAAGTCTCGCTTGAAATTACATTCACTACTATGGAACTGTACTTGTACATGTAAAATATTTAGTTAAAATGTGAGCAAATGTAAAATTTTTCTTGACTTTTTTTTTTTTAATTTTTTTTTTTTTTAGACACCTACAGAAATGCTGGGATGTACAATTTTAAACCATCAGCAACACATTGGCCTGCAGAAGCTCTCTGCACTGGCAGGGGTCACGCATTCATCTTTGGGCCCCGATAAACACTACAAGTTCATTCAAGATGATTTTAGCGGCGAGTCAGCACTCGCGTGTTCTTGTTTTCGCATCCTTCAGAACCTGGAGCTGACCTGCGCGGTGGGTCAGCTGGTTTATGAGACTATCCGTGCCCATCACAAGCTCTATCACACAGGGTCGGGATGCCTGCTGTTTCTCGCAGGAGCGTGGGGTCGTGTTGCTCTGGAGTGCCTTCAGAGAGGTATTACAGTAGGAAACATCATCTTGTCCATGTCTGAAGGGATGGATTTATGCTTGGATGTTTGCAGGAGAAGCAGTGTCTCAATCAAGGCTCTTGGTGCGATACAGTCAGAGTCGTATGGTTTAGGACTTCATCCGTCTAAGAAGCCAAAAGCTCAAAAAATCAAGACTCTAAAGCTCAGTAGACATTTTTGTGAGGTTGAGTCTGAAAATGTCTCCACAGAACTGCAGCCTCATCAGTCTAAGCATCCTGACATTGCACACATCGCTGAGGGATTGAGTCATGGATGTGCTGGTGCAATGAATTTAGTCGTCAAAGCCAGTCGAATACAGTCAAAAAATAATCAAGATATTAGCTGTTCCACATTTGACATCACTAAAGTGGTGACCTGTCTGCTACCTGGTACACCAGAAGACAGTGCTTGTGTTTTGCCAGGCTGCATTTTTCTCCTATGTGCTGAACAGGCTTCACTTGCACATCAATTACAAGGGCAGCACTTGAGGGTTGCGCTAATTAATGGAGACTTATCCGATACGTATCGCCATCTCGGCTTTAAAACGCCAAAAGGTATAACATGTGTGAGTGAAAAGTCAGATTTGTCAAGCTCAAGCAAAGAAGAGGAATGGCTAGAAAAGGTTGTGACGCTTCTGTTGAATCTGGACGTACAGCTGATACTAGTCAGCGGGCTTGTCAGTGAGAATGTGGCTCTACGCTGTTGTAGGCATCGTATTCTTGTGGTGGAAAAAGTCAAAGATTCAGCTTTGCAGGCATTCGCTAATGCAGCAGGAGCTGTTCCAGTGACTTATGCCACACAGCTGAGTAAGCACTGTGTTGGCACTGGGGTGAACATTGTCATATGGAGGGAGCTCAGCAGCCATGATAGAAAGCCGACAACTGCTGTGAATATTTGCACCGCTGGGAACAGCGAGCTGGTCACGGTGGTCCTCACAAGCTGCGTTCATGGCAAGCTTCAGTCCCTGGAGGACCAGTTTTGGGCATGTGCTTATCGCTTACACCATGTGCTGAAAGACAACGTCATCCTGCCTGGTGGCGGAGTAACAGAAATGCTGTGTGTTCATCACCTTCATAAGCATGCAGAGCACGATGTCAGGTGTCCCACAGGCGAGAAGCAGAACTCCGACCAGCAAGCGACTCCTAACCTTTACAGGGGTGTAGTGTTGCACCTCATGGCAGATGGCTTAATAGATTACATCTCCACTGTAATGGTGAACACCGGAAGGTTTTCAAAAGTCAGAGCCAGGACTGCAGTTAGCCAGCACTTGAGAAACTATACTGAAAATTTCAGCATTTCTGCCAAGTTCTCACAACTGTTCCTGGAAGGTGAAGATGTCAGTGCAGTTTCCTCAGCCATGAAATCCAGTGAAGGAACATCACCAATGATATATGACAGTTTGAGCGTGAAGCGGGAAGCTTGGAGAAAAGCCTTGGATCTGGTTTTCCTGGTCTTACAGACGGACGCTGAGGTCATCACAGGCATTGACCAAAAAACTGATGGTGCGCCACAAAATGTGATGCTGTTATAACCTTAAAGAAGCATAACCTTTTTTTATTGAGAGTGTAAACATGTATTTAAATATATACAATTACATTTATTTTATCAAAATGGGATAGACTGCTTTTGTATTTTGTTCTCTTATTATTAAAAAACATTTTTAAAGGAGCAATACTACCACTTGTCACCACTTGGGGGAGTGTGATACTGCAGGCTATCACTCAAGCTGGTATGAAATAAGGACTGAGTTTTGATGTTGCCAGCAGGAGTGCAAAGATGATAAATACTGTCCAGCATGACTATAAAACACAGACCAAAAAAAAAAAACTGTAAAGTAAAATATAGTAAAGTAATCATTTATTGTTTGTTGTCTCAGTCATCATATCTTTTGACTAGTGGGTGTTTTCAAAATTAAACAAGCCTGAATTTGCTGGCTTTACTTTTTTGTAATCTTAGACACACCTTTGTCTTTCCACTCAGTCAGAGAAAAAAAGTAGCACATGTCCAGGACTTGAATTAAATTTCCCTCTCTGGGAGTACAGGAGGAATTTTGTTGTGCCAGTGTGTGTCTTTTAGTCTTGGTACGCTTCTGTTTGAATATTTGCTTGTTCATATTGAATGCCACTTCCCACCAGCTGTTGTGGTTTTATGACCTGCTCTGCCACAAAGGAAATTTTTGACGGAGATGATGCGCCTACAGACAGAGTAAAGGTTTTTTGTTAGTCTTATTAGTTCCTGTAATATCTTAATCGGAACCTTTTGTTAGCTACCTTCATGATCATTGGAAAGTAAAGAATGTTATCACTATTACCACAGTTATATTCTTAAAGTTGGTTCCCTCAGGAATTAAGGCTTATTTTGAATATTTTACAAAAATAGAAGTTTGCTGAAATATATACTGTAAATATATATCATCCTGAAGTCTGTATGACTTGGAAAAATCAAAAACAACCTGAGAAGATCATGTGAAAGTAAAGAGCACCTTTGCTTTTCTTTAGACTTTTTCCAGTTGTGCACGTTGCATTTCAGAGGTGTTAGTTGCATAGACATGTGAGAGCTTCCATTTCCTCTGAGGTCAGAGAGCTTCTTGTTGCATTCCAAAAATAGTTCAGTGCAATGAAAGTCTGACACAACTTTATGGTGGAACTGTAACAAGCCTGACTCTTTGGCGTTGTGGTTTGGAGAAGGTGGAGCTGTGACATAACAAACACAGCCCTGAGTATGGCTAAACTGGAAACATCAGAGTTCAGAGTGAATGCACGTTTTACTGCCCGACTCATTCTTCTTCTGCACAGAGAGAATGACAGTAGACATTGCTGGCTGAGTGCAAAAACATGGAATTGTCACCATTTTGAAAGTAAGATTTCAGTAACACACTAAACCAATTTTTTAAATTCTTTTTATTATTTAATAGAAACCTTTTATACAAAATTGAGATTGACAATAATATAAACCTGACATAGACAAATATTGTAGAATGCATTGAATCAGCATGCAGTTTGGTACCAAGTTCAGTCTGGTATGTCGAAATGTTTCAGAAAAGAGAAAAGTACCTCACACCTCAAGATGAAAAAGGTGACTAGTCTGACTGAAGGCTTGGCCGTTGAAGTCATTCCAATTACTATTTTTTGGTAAAGTCTTTGCACTCCAAGGTGTACATGGGACTCAGTGGTTTACTGGGAATATTTTGGGATTGTGAAGGAATGCATTTGGTGTATTTCTCATAAAAAACTTTTATTTGGAGAGTTCTCGGACGATACAGTCCCAGACAAGGCATCTTACAGCTGTCGAAAACCATCTGGACGCTTCCCGTGGCTTGATCCTATTTTCTCTACATGTCTTACATCTACTCCTCTGTCCTCTGAGTCATTTGCACCGCCTGGTTGGATTGCATATGCTTGACTTGACCAGCATCGGGGGTTCACCAATGTGACATCAATCAGGGGCACGGCTGACCTCCCTACTGGTGCAGCGTGACTTTCAGATGTGGTTGTTCTTACCCAGATGCCCAGACCACTCAGGGTCTATTTTGGCAGTGGTTTACACTTTTGGTCTCAAATCCAAAAATGAAACGAACCCCCCCCCACAAATAATTCCTTTGCTGACCCTCCGCTGTTAGGGAATTGAGAATGAAATCACTCATTTATAATCACCTGCCAGTCTGCTGGCATTCCCTCACAGTGTTTACACATGAAGAGTATTGAATAATTGGGTTAAAAGACTGGTTGTGCTGGCTTTCGTCCCTCCTTTCTTGCTCTGGAGCAGACTGCGTGAATGAAAACACTGGTTCTGTTCACATGCTTGCCACCGGTCTCGGCGCTCTAAGTCCACAGTTCAAGTTGAACGTCCCCCTCCTCGCCCTCGTCTTCCTCCTTGACTTCTTCTGCTTTGGTTGGTTAAATTTGTGAACGTTAGTGGGCGTGAGCATGTGTGTGTCGGTGTTCCTAGGGCGCATGCGAACTGAGGCCCGAAGGGGAAAGCCTTCCACACAGATCTAAGACAGCTGCCATTATTAAAAACTTCACTGCGAGAGGAGTGGAAGAGAGGGGGGACCCACATGTATCCCCCTTACCAGTGTGCTCAAAGTACACTGGAAAAGCAGCTACGAGCTTGGAGAACAACATACAAACAGCTAAAACTGGTTGATTTAGACATTTGCTGTGACGCATTGAGGAATCCTTTGGGACTTACAACTCAGAGGGTACTTGTTGCCCAGAGAAAGGGGGCGTTCAAGGAAACTGACCTCTGAGGTTAAGCAGTATCAGTTAGTGTGGAGGAGGGAACAGGCAAACAGTTGGTGGGAGGTGGGAGGCCTCAGTGGGGCTCCTGCTCTATTCGAGAAGGAGACGAAACAGTCGCCGGCAAGCAAGGAAAGAGGAGGAGATGGCCACGGGAGGAATCACAACACTTCCTTCCACTCCTGAAGACGGCGGCAGTGGTGGGTTTCCTCCCGGGAACTTCAAGGAGCCCAAAAGGCTGTACTGTAAAAACGGGGGCTTCTTTTTGCGCATAAAGCCTGATGGGGGAGTGGATGGGATACGGGAGAAGAACGACCCCCACAGTAAGTGGTTCCATTCCTCTTCTTCTTTGCTTTGCACGGCACACAAAGCTCCTTTTCTTTTCTCAAAATGCAACAGGGAAGTAAGATTGACGCAAAAGAAAAAATCATTGAGGAACAATGTGAATTTTCCAGTTTACTGAGTTTAATGCTCCACTTGTGAAATGTGAGTAGGTTTTACTTGTGGAAAGTATAATAACTAGCTCCAGAGGCGTACACCCCTAAGTTTCCTAATCAATGGGAACTCTGATGGAATATGCCAGATGTTTTTCGTGAATGTTGATCACCATGCTGAGTCACAGACATTCACTCAGCTCATTGGTGGTTTACGTCACGCGAGACAGCAACAACATGAAGTTGAAAGACAGAAGTAAATTCCCAATTTTTAGAGGCCCCTGGCAGCGTTTGAGGTCAGTGAACGTATCGTTTATCTAGAAATATCAGACTTTTCTGTTTGTTGTTTTTTTCATTTGTTTGTTTATGCAGCTGCTGAAATGGAAATGGAGTGCTTGTTTGGCTAGGACAACTGAGATAGCACTCTGGGCCTTTGTATCACTGATTACTTTTAAGGTTGTTGCTTCAGTGGGATGGGATGATCAAATATTTTTTTTTTTCCCCAAGTTTGACAGATTAGGCGTGGGATTTAAAGGAAGAATGCCCAGATAAATGTCTGATATGGCACCAGCTCATTTTAGAATAATTTAATTACAGTCGTCCCACATATGGGACCAGATCAATGAGAACTGAGCTATTTCTGGCATATTCTGGAGAGTATCCTTGAGATAATGTTAGCATGTTGCATATTTGCTTGGTTTGTTGTATCATAATGTAACGAGTCCGAAGCAAGGATTTGTGTAATCATTTAGTCTTTTACCATAATGATTTCCTACAGCTAATTTGACTTCTGCCTGCCTTCATCAATGGTTCCTTTGTTAAGGCTGAAATACTCCTGCCAACGTTTTGGGCAGCAACACATAACTGCCTGGCTGTACCTGTTTTCCGAATCAGTTACCCATTACATCCAAGAATGCTCATTTGGGATCTTTCTGCTAATAGGACAGCGGCTTTGCATCAACATCCCCGGGACAGCTGCAGATAGGACCGAAACTAGAGAGCCGATTGCAGCCAGTTATGCAGGAAGTGCACCTCTTTGATCTGCGACATCATTCATCAAGGCAGAAAGCTTAACTGTTGACAGATGTGT
The DNA here is from genome assembly GCA_001698575.1 of Mola mola. Lineage (NCBI taxonomy): Eukaryota > Metazoa > Chordata > Actinopteri > Tetraodontiformes > Molidae > Mola > Mola mola. Next base: position 2,561,076 of record KV751331.1, on the reverse strand, counting down.
GTCTATCTGAAATATTTAATGTGGATTAATTCCCGATAAACCACCTAATTGATACAGGGCCCTGCTTCCATTTTTGGTGGTGCCGGTTTCATGCAAAGTATGCTCTGTTGGCAAGCCTATGATGTTGTTACAAATATCACACGGCCAACGTGTGCAAAGAAAGTTGTCAGCCACAGTGTGATCTCACTGTTTGGTCGGTGATGGAAGTTAGCTATGGTTATTACGTGTGTACATTTTTGTTAATTCCTTTTGAAGGTTTCAATGTTAGTTTCAGTGTTAGCCAAATCATTAAAGTCAGCCACAACAAAACAGAAGCTCACTTTTCTTTGCCAAAACTTAAGGAAACAGGCTCATATGGGCCTGGTTGTACAAACAGAAGGGTCGATTTAAAGTTAAATACAACGTCGGCTCAACCTTTTTGTTTGCTTGTATCTGAACTTCTTTGGTTTTCCACCCGAATGCCATATCTTTAGCTAACTACAATTAGATCTCCCACTACCAGAGATGACAAATGATGCTCATCTTGCATCAAGTACGGTCAAGTATAGTACATCTCAAGCAAAATTTTTGTTATAGAAAATACAAGAATAGTCAGTAGTTCATAGTTGTTGTTTTTTTTTTTTTTGTTTTATAGAAAACTGAAAATAAGCATATTTCAGTGTACTTTGATACATTAATGAGTGTTTTGCACTACCGTTGTAGGCTTTTACAGATACTGTTTCAATTTTATGTTGCATGTTTCGCTTTCGCTGCTCTCTTTAGTGTTTTTGGCAACCAAGCTCCGATAAATCCACTGCGTATGAACTGCACCGCCCTACCAGCTACCTCTGCATGACATTGGAAACAGTGTCATGTACTTGTTTAAGAGTTAAATCTTCGACTGCTTGTGGAAACCAAAACCGAGCTAAAAATAACATACTAACATTCATGAAGTGGGCATTGAATGAAATCAAAATAAGCCTGAATTGGTCAGTTTCTTGAACGACACATGAAGTTAAGATGCCCTGGCAGCTTTATTTAATGATGAGTTGGTGTGCCAGCATGTTTTTTGGTTGCACTGACAGTAGTAGACTTTAATAAATCGGATCAGTAATCAATGATCGATGCATTGTTTTTTGTTTTTAACTACATCAGAGATCTTGCCTCTTTGATTTAGCTAGTTTGCACACAATATCAAGTGCCTTGTAGTGAGCCAGAGTTTAGCACAGGCTTCCATAATTGTATTATCTAGCTTGTCACAGCTGTCGCTAATATTGAAAAAGTCTAGTGGCATCTTAATTGTGATTTGTTTTTTGAGTTGTTTCCTCTGCTACCTCCTGGAGTAGTGGCAATTCAAATAAAGCTGTCAATGACAGCTGTTCATGGACAGCCATAAAATGTTGGACATTCAAGAGATTGCTGTCTAATTGCAATTTATTCAGGAAATTAGGTCCCCGTGGTATTATACCTCTACAATTAAAGTTTATTTAACACAGCACCTAAAGCTTTCCTTGTATTACTCATTCCACAAGCAAATTACAGATCTTGTTCAAACAAACGTTTCTTTCTCTATTGTCCTCAGTTAAGCTTCAACTCCAGGCAACCTCGGTGGGAGAGGTGGTCATCAAAGGAGTTTGTGCTAAACGATATCTGGCCATGAACAGAGATGGACGACTGTTTGGAGTGGTGAGTAGGTAGCATTATCTTTCTCTTTACAAAGCCTTAAATTATTTTTGTAAAGAGTTTTGTGATTGTGGTAAATGCCCTTATGTGAAGTGAAGCAGAATTTGTTCTCTCCGAGTGAATTGACCCCAACGCACAAGTAGTCTTCTTTATTTTTGAAACGTTTACCTGCAACTCCACGAGCAAAATACTTGTCTCACCGTGACTATTTGTCTTTCTTTCCACTATTGTCATCTTCTCCTTTGTCTCACTTTTTATAATAATATCACGTGTGGCTTTAAGTGTTAAAATGAAATTGTTTTTACATGACCATGTGCCACAGCACACTAACAGAATGTCTGCCACTAGTAGCTAGTATCTGCCACAGCTAGTTGACAACTGCTGGAGCTACAGTTACTAATGTTGCCTTGGATGCAGTGGCGCTAAATGATAATGGGAGGTGCATGAGAGGCAACACTGTGCCTGTCAAGGCCCCTTAAGCTTATTTTGCAGTCTATTATTGTGAATGTTATTTGAATCTTAGGGGACAACCTGACAGCCATGAAAGTGTCAGGAAATGCAGAGGCTTGAACGGTACTATGTCTGACAAACAAAAGACAGGTACACGCAGAGATTTAAGGAGTGGCATCCATCCAGTATGTTCTTAGTGGAAGATGAGGTGAAATTTGTAAAGGTTTAAAAAAATAGAATGAATACACATTTTAGCAGGAATTGAATTTATAAGTTAACGAATAAAGGTCAACGAAGAGGCCTATCTTATTAGTCCCGTTCTAGCGTGCCGATTTATTATTGTTTTTTGTTTTTTTTAGCAGAGCGTAAGTCTATTTTATAAAGTGACCATGGGTTTGTTTCGAGTTGTTTGGTGCTAATCATACAGCTTTTCCAAATACAAAAAATATAATATATAACATGCAGAAGCACAACAGAAAAAGCAGAAATAAGCTGAGTGGGTAGGACAGCCACTGCAGCTCTACCCCAGCAAAACATTGAGTCCGTCTGTTAGTTGTAGGTAGGGGAAGCAAGTATGGGATAAACAATGTACACTGTATCCAGCTTTGCCCTCACAGTTAAATACCCACAAGGTATCTGCTCCCTTATTAAGCATTTACCTACTGATATGGAGATTATTTGTGATTGCAGAATAAATCTTTTGTTTTTCTTGTTGATTGGCTCGGTCTCTTGCCTGGACTTGGATGTTTTATCAAGAAAAAGTAGTCACCTGCTTTGTATTAGTTGCTGAAAGTAAAATATTTGCTAATCTCTACAATTTAACAAATAAAGAAATATCCTTTTGAAATAAAAAAATTTTAAAAAAAACAAAAAAAAAACATGGAGATGCCAACAAATTGGATTTTCTCTCTGTATCTATTTCTTAGCTTTGTCCTAATTTGGCTTGAACATGGTTTTAAAGGTGTCCCATCTGTAGTGAATACAAGTAAACGTCCGCTGGTTCACATGTAACGTTCTGAGGTAGTCCTTGAAGCTGAAAGAAAGGTTGTGACTAATAGTTTCATAGCGTCAGTCACAGCAGATTATAAACAGAACCGAAAACAAAAGCCTCCTGTAGGACAGGGTGTAGAGTGGCTAACACCCAGTGAGATATTGGCCAGACATTCTGTAATTAGTGATTCCTTCAGGTTTTCTGCGAGCACAATGCTAAAAGGAGGGGGGGGGGCGCAC
>KV751331.1:2514882-2557712 GCA_001698575.1 Mola mola | reverse complement strand
GTAAGTAATTTAACTGATTCACATCTATGTTTAATATGGAATTGTTGGAGGGGAAAAAAAAAAAATAAAACAGGTGGAATTTAGGTCTTTCATTGCTTAATGTAGTCATTTATTTGTTTTAAAATGTCAGCATTACACGTTTACTCCATTTCCAACAAAATATATTAAATAAATTCCATCAAATATCATCCAAATAAAATAACATTGATGCAATGCTGCAACTGACAACTAGAGGTCCCACAGGTTGATTTTCTAGAATTGGTTTATGTAAACTCATGATTATAAGCATGTTGAAGAGACAACAAAGTATTCAATGTAAAGACCGCAATCTAACGATTGTTAACAATAAATACAGTAATTGAAGGTGACGGCACTGCCACACAGACTGATTTCATAGTTTTCTAACGTTTCCTCCCAGTAGCTCGCAGTCTGTACGATATATATGCTGCACATGTAGTCTTCCCAGAAGCCCTCTTGGTGTTTGTCACCGAACAGCAGCGTGAACATGAGACGATCTGTTCATCCTCGGCCTGTGTCTCCGCAGAAACAAGCAACCGACGAATGCTACTTCTTTGAGCGCCTCGAGAGCAACAACTACAACACCTACCGCTCCAGGAAGTACCCGAACATGTACGTGGCACTGAAGCGGACGGGCCAGTACAAGTCTGGAAGCAAAACTGGACCGGGTCAAAAGGCCATTCTTTTTCTTCCAATGTCCGCCAAGTGCTAATCTGGGATCAACCGACGGCAGTGACAAAGAAGATGTGACGGCAATGAAGACAAACGCTCCATCAACATTGCCCAAAACAGCTGTGACGCTTTCAAACTGATATATCCTGAGATTTAGTTTTTATTCTCCTTGTTCAGCTTCACTTTTAACAGTGGTACATGCTCACACCTGGCTTCTTCGCAGTAAAACCGCGGCTTTTACCGAAGCACTGCTATGCTAGTATGGTTAACTGGAGCCAGGTGCTTTGGCACAATACAGCAACACAGTATTATTCTTTCATTTCACCTACAGATCCTCCCCTCTCTTGGCTGAGCGATTCAAAGCACCAACCGCCTGATTACGCCATTTTTTTTTTTTCTTTCTTTTTTTTTCTCCAGCTTTTGACTGCGGAGGCTGCAGTTTGAGATTACACATGGCAAAATGTAGGAGAGTGTTTATCTAAAGGTCGAAAGGAAAATGATTTAAGCTGATGCACTCGGATTCTATAAAGTTGAAACTTGAACGGCAGAGAGGAAAAGTTTTGTGAAACACAATCAACAATAAGCAGACTTCGATTTAAAAGCCAAGCACTACTGTAGTTTTTTCTTAATTTTCTCACATTACCAGGTGTCACGATGCGCTTAATGGAAGCCAGGCACGTTTCCTGAGATAGTGTATATTATCTGAGAAAAACACACTCTTGTGAGTGTATAATTTAAGACTGGTGCACATGTTGCATGTTGATAAGCGTGACTGATGTTTAAATCAACAGACGATTTTGACTTTTCTGAACAGTACATCGGCCCAATAATCAAGGCAGCCAGTGTTATTATTGCAGCTACTCACCACTGAAACTGGTTGGCAGCTTGCTAGCAAACTGAAAATCAAAAAATGAAACTGCAACGATTGCTCGACTTCCAACACAGCTGCCAAAACACACCGTATAATTGTACCACAGTTGCAGAATTGTTTAAAAACCACAAAGTTGATGTTGTAGTTTACGATCCTGCGCCACAATTCCCTCATCAGTAACAGTCAGCTTGTGAAACACTGCAAACATAATTCCAGTCTTAAATACACTTCACATACGAGTAATATTGAGAGCCGTTGCCCTGATATGCTAACGGTGGCTCGCTAGGGTGCGGCTGTCGGAGGAAGCTGCCGGTGGTAGAGCTGGTAAAACATCCCGGAGTAAACGGCGGGGAGCTCCTCCATGGCCAGGTCGATGGTGTGGAAGCCTCGCTCCAGGCCGTGAAGCAGGAGCCTGGCCACGCGTGAGGTGATGGGCGTGGTGTCACTGGTGGCGGCCAGCTCGGCGAGGTCCAGCCACTCGCAGCGCAGACACTCCTGAGTGCAGAAGTTGATGTCGTAGGTGAGCGGGCTGAGTCGGCAGATGATGTACATGTCCGACATGCCGAAGGCGCCGGGGTGTTTGTGCTGCTGCCGGATGCTGAGCAGAGACCTGAACTCCGAGCGGACGCCGGTTTCCTCGAAGACTTCGCGAACGGCAGTGACACCTGAGAGAGATTAATTGTGATGTGAATACGTGTGCGGAGGCGTCTCTCAAAGATTCTGCTCCGTGTCAGAGTCATCGCTTCTCAGACTGATGTTCAGATGCGCAGGAAAAGGGAAAATACATCTATTTTTATAAAACATTTGACGCTGCTTATAATAAAATATGAAAGCTGCTTGTAAAATGTAACAAAAAGTAACAATAGTACTGAAGTGGAAGGATTTAGCTCGAGGATGTACTGTATTAGTTTCTTTTGCTCTGTTGAATGAGACACTCACCAATATTTTCTCCTGGATCAGACAAGCCACCGGGGAACTTCCAAGCATTCTTAGTCTGAAACACAAGACCAAAGTTATAATTTACGATGGCACTGCTGTAAATGTATATCATATCATGCGAGCTTTTAAAACAATTGTCGCAGTGTGTCGCTCAGTTTATGGTCATTTGTTTCTCGGACTTTCTTTAAATCCGTGAACGCCTTTTTGTTTCGATTAGAATGCGCTCATGATCCACGGAGGTTTCAAACCTGTTAAACTTTCCTTAAGGTCAGACAAGCGTTTTCAAAATCTGACATCCTGGCAGAATAGTGTCCGTGGGCAGAGTAGGAGAAACACGATGGCAAACAGGCCGCCAGCCGCTCATACATCCAGGAAGTAAACCTGGAAGCCAGGAAGCTCTGTGGTCCAATGTGTCGGGCGAGCAGTTCCCATCAAACTGGACGGACGCCATCTTTCTGCCTCCTATATGCTTAAATGAGTGGCACTAACTTGCAATAAGGCAGAGTTTTGTTTTTCATTTCAGTAGGAAGTCTTTACTAATAATTAAATAAGCTCGGAGCTGTTTAACGCGCTCACTTGAGCATCTTTTCATCTTCTGTCTTTCGGGCCTTTGTGTCTCCCAAAACAGTTTCACCACTTTGCCTCGATATTTAATAACAGTCTGCTGCTGGATAAATTATGACGTCGGTGTTGTGTAAATATATTTTTGTAGTTAAAGAGTTTTGTATTCAGCGCTTGTTTTAAAGAATGCCAGTACAGCTTAGGTTTTCCTTGTTTTCCAAATCTAAATCCTCTTGCTACGAGAACAAAAAATGCACTACAACATTTATTTTCATGTAATGTCGACAAAATACTATATTTTCTTGAGCGGTTTTGTAAAATGTGCTGTAAGGAAAAAAAAAAATAAAGAGATTTTTGTCTAACTTCAATCAGTGTGGTTGTTTCAGAGCAAAACGTCTCACCGAAACAGTGAAAATAATAATTAAATAATAAACTGTTGTCATCATCACTCAGCTCCCCGATGGCTGAAACTACCTCGTTCACTCAGCAGCCGTCCGTTGTCTTTTTGTACTGATGGGAAGGCGATAATGGTCTCAGGAAGTCTGTAACCCCTTGTAAGCTAAATGCTTCAGGCTGCCGCTGACTGACTGTTATGAAGCCCATTTCCAGTAAACAGCTGAACGAGGAGGAGGAAGAGATAAAACAGTCACAGGCCACTAAATGTTTCCCTCTGCCTCTGGACAAAAGCCATTAAGACACATTACACGCTCTTGAGCTTCCAGGCTGAGACACACGTTGCACGTTGGTGCCAATTACAAGGTGAGCTGTGTTTCTCACATGGTCCACACTTAATGGGGAAGGGTTGATTTGAATTCATGAATGAACATTTAACACCGCAGAGTCATTTTTCCAATCGGTGCCTGCCTGACGTCGGCCCGCCAGAGACCAACAGACCAACGCTGGACAACAACAAGAACGTGAAGTCATCAGGTCAGTCAGGCAATATAATCAATTAAATGTATCTCAGTCACGTTGTGCGGAGACGTTAAAGATTTTATGGTTTTAATTTAATGTGGACATAAATGATAGGAAGAAATATTTATCCTGATTGTAAATCAAATTTTAAATGATGTTATTCATATTCTTTCTAAATAAGATTTGAATTTGAAACCTAACTCTGGAGAAAAAGAAACCATTCCTTCTTTTGCCCTTTACTTTTAAATCTTACCAACGGAAATCGATCAATAAATTCTTCTCATTAACGCCCAATTGTCGAAACCAGAAAGAAATAACAAACAAAGCCCTTAGACCACCATAAGTCCACAAACAACTCAAAACTAATCCCATAATACCGCATTAACAAATCCAACAAATGTGTCAAAGTCAGCACAGCAGCATCACACAAATATCCAAACACGATGAAGCTATGAATGAACATTGATCATAAAACAATTTCTGAACTTACAAACTTATATTCTATGTGCACCAGCTTACAAGACATAACTCTAATCAAAGAAAACACTCATACCAATAGCGCCTCTGCGGCACTGATTTCAAGCCTGCCTGCTTCTCCCTGCAGAACTAGTCTGACGGGGAACAAAGAACACACATCTGTGCGGTGGATTCTAACCACAGCTCTTCCTCTCCCCACCTGCCGGCACGAGAGCTCTGCATTACCTGGTTACAATACATCCACGCATAAGTCAAATGCACGTAAAAGAACACAAACAGTTCCCCGCTGTTTGACTTAACAAACATCTAAAAACCTGCACGCTTTGATGCCCCATGGTGCGCTCTCGAACCCTGAAACGTTTCCTTGGTCTGCCTTCAGGTCCGTTGGTGACTCTCTGACAGGGACTGAACACGGTGTCGCAACTAAGGATTATTCTCACCGACAATTAAAGGCGACCGACCTCAAAATAAGCTCTCCAAATTATTTTGGGTCAAGTCAAGAACAGAAGCAGGAAATCCTCACATGCTCATAGATGACGATAAACACTAACATTTTAATCCGTACGTTTTTCTTGCTCGACTGATTTAAGGAGGATCCTGGTATGTTTCGACCAAAGCTCTGTCTTTTAGGACCCAAACTTTTAGAAATTACATCTGTTTTCCAAATGACTCCAGTATGGAGTTTTACTTACGAAAGGCCACACACTTTGCTAGCACTGGGCAAGTGTGATCGTTGGAAATAAGTTGCTTAACTATGCTCAGAATGTGCGTTATCATGGAGCAAATACCTCCTGAAAAACACCTGTGTGATTCTGACTCTGTAGCAGTCAAGAGAGAACGAATGTCTGTCCTACCTTTCTCTGATCTCTGCCGTGCACCCCAGGCACCAACGTTCAGTTTGCCAAAGGGGCACCATTCTCCGATGTTCACAAAAGACAAAACAATTGGTCTGGATTTATTCCACATGAGGTATTTCGTTCTGTGACGATTGGCTAAAGAATCAGACATCACAGAGCCCCATTGATTGGCAAACTGATTGGTCGTGCCTTGGGTGCCATGTCAGCAACAAGAAGCACTGAAATTTAGTAAAAACACTCTACACTCATTTTATACAGTATCTCTTACAGCTTTGGAGTCAAAAACACACAGATGCGTCACTGCATGTAGGAGATAAGCTCCTGAAAGACTGACCAAGAGGTCTCGCCAGGGTTCTCCTGTAATCGACCTTTTGCTCCTTCTTTATCACTGCCCTCAGTAGTGATGAAGTGACACTGAGGATAACTTTCTCGTGCTTTACACATTAGCAGGGCAGATGAGGCGGGAACATTTTGCGAGGTTTCAACCTTTCACACCAGTCATGAGGCAGTTACATATTTGACATTCTTTTTCCTTAACCCTTTACTGGCGGCCTGTTTTCAACTGTCCACATGTGGAATTAGGCTCATGGGGACTGATTTCTACAGCTCTAGCAGCACTGTGCAGTCTGTGTGAAACTCTCCCTACGCACTGCCACATTTATTGACTCGGGTTCGCTGGGTAATCGCAAAGCGTGTCCGCTTTCCCAACGTCATGCAACTACGTGCAAACATTTAAGAGAACATAAACGCATGCGTGTAGACAGGGGCTTTAAAAGAAGCCCGTTGTGTGTGGAAGCCGGTGATGACTGGAGCGCCACAGCGGGGCTCTGTGAGGGCCCAGCGAGCAGCACAAGCTTGTTCCAATGCAGAGTTTGTTTGAGGTGAGAGGAGTTCCACCCACATCAGGATCCATGGAGGCGACACAGCGTAAAACCCGCTCAATAAACAGAACTAATCGCAGACATTACGAGCAGCCCCATGATATCTGATGCCTTATTGGCTCTTTTCTTCACTGTAGAGGGAACTGAACTACCTGCAATCAGCTGAAATATAACGTAAATTTTCTTTTTTTTGTGTCATTCTGCCAACTTACTGCATTCCTTTTTTAATTAACTAAATCCTGATGAATCCTTTTCTACATTTCATGTCATTTTCTGAGACAAAGTATATGCATGCATTTGCTTCAAAATTAAACATAAAGAGGAACTCGTAATTCTTAGTAATTACATCATATTAAACTTCAAATGAGTGTTAAAGGAGTGCAAATGGCTACAAAATACGGACACATGTACCTTATTTCTGTCTTGGACGACCAGAACTTTTCCATTGGCTTCATCAACGACTGAACCTGGACAGAAAAAAAAAAAAAAAAAAAGACAATCAGGAATTTACTGACGTGACTATTGAGCCCAACACAAAACGCTCTGGAGCTGAGCCTCCTTCAAGCCTCAGGCGACACAACGGCTGCACCACACACTTTATATCAACAGTTTTGTAATACGCATTAATTAATAGTAATAACCAACATATTAGACGTTATAGGATGTTTATCAACGTTAAAAAATATAACAGTTAATAACAGTACAATTAATACATTCATTTTTGCTTATAAGACACTTTTAATCATTTATTAGACATTTATTAACTGTGTATAGAAGTAAGAAATGTTAATAAGAGGTTCATTAACGTTAATAAGCTTAGTAAAGGTGAAACACATCATAGTTCCCCGATTTAACAGTGGGTTTGTTGTGCTCTTTCGGTGCTCTTGTTAAGTGTCTGCTTCATTTAATGACACCACCTGCTCCACCCTTTTCTGAACTTCACGGAGTACCTGTCTGATTGATTGAACCTTTAAAAACTCATTTCTGTTTCTTGAAACTAAACATTTAGATTTTCACGAAAAATGTTGTGGGGATCTATGAATGTGCTACTTTAGTGCCGCCCTGTCTCACTGCTCACCGCTCTCCTGCAGCTGAAGGTCACCTCCTTTTCCCCACTTTTAAACTAGTCTACTGCACGCTGCACAGTGGCCAGTTCTGACACTGGAGTCATCCAGCCGTACATGTTTGAACCTGACACAGATTGCCAGGAAGAAGAGGAGGAGCCACTTGTACAAAGTCACCATCAAGTTGATGCATCAGAATGGTGAGTTTTGTTTCGACAAATGTAAGCCCCGCCCCCACAAGCCGTCAGGATTGGTTCCTTTGCTTGAGAAAGGTGAGCGAGAGCAGAAATGCTCATCCGCGGCACCGACCGCACATTTTGGTCACGATGTGTGCCAGAGAACACGGATAACAACATGTGACATGTTAGCAAGGTCAAAAATGTGATTTTTCATTTCAAGTTTGAATTTTAGCATCTTTTTAAGATTATGTTACGGAAGAGTAACGCATGAACATTTGGATGTCTGAAACTAGGGGTTCAAGTAAAACAGATACATGGTCGAAGGCAAAATGGCTTTCAAACGGAGTCCGGCTCAGCTGTACCTGCACATGATGTGGACATCCCACTTCACCACCTACACATTTCCCACTTGTGTGAGCTTTTTATTTTCAGCAGGTCGTGGCCAAGGCAGGTAATGAGCTGCTGCTGTCTGTCTGACCGGGACGGGCCTCTTTAACTGAATACCACACGTGCACCAAGAGGGACGGGTCGCGTTAAAGGCCTGGCTTGGACTTCCATGTGGAAACTGATGTCAACCTTGGCCGCCGTGCCAAAAGGCGCCTCACAGGAGGAGGCCAGGCCGCTGCTAAGGGAGGCTATCATCGTGTCAAGGAAACAAGATGCTCACAAGGAGGAGGGAACAGGAACTATGAGGAGAAAGAAGCCTAGAAGCACTCAGGGAGGGAACTTGGGTTTTGGTATGAGAAGGGTTCATTATTTGCGCTAACGGGAGGCTTCACAGGTCATATTTATCAGTAATAACGCGGTTAAAACATAATGTAAGACTTATTTTGACCCTTGGCCAGCGCCGCATCACGTCCCACATGTCACTGTAAACACGGAATTACATTTTCTCAGGTTCGGCGGTCAACTGTCAACTGAGGTCACATCGACCTCAGAACCTCGACTTAGCTCCAGGTTTGTCAGTTTAAAAGCTCTCAGGGTTCATGTTTCACTCGCCTCACTGCTTACCACAGGCGGGAGTACAGATACTCAAGTGCAGTACATGAGTACAAACTTCAGGTACGGAGTACACAGCTCACACTGAACGCAGGTTCAAGCAGTGTACCGACTCCCTGCGTCAGACTGTAGTTACCGTTCAGATCTTCTGATTGTTTTTCAGTGTGAATACTTTCATAGATATGTGCAGAGAAAATTAGCATTAGCTGCTTTTCCTTTGAGCTTAAGAGGAGCTTTTGTTTCAGAGAGGCACGGTGGGAAGTAGCCCAAATTAGTTCGAGCTTAAACTTCAATAGCAGCAAAATTCAGCACGCGCGCGAACGCGACAGTAATGGTATTCCAAAAACATTAAGTGTGTTTTCTTTACATACTTGAAGTAAGCTTAACTGCTAACACTGATGCTGAAGTAAGAGTTTGGATGCAGAACCTAACCTACACGTTACAGAGTATTAATATTTCCCCAAAACAATGGGAAGGGGTACCGAGTTGAGCTCTGTCGTAGGTTCTAAGGCCACTAAAACATTAAGAAATCCTGATACTAGAGCTGTTCTGATACCGATAACAGTACTGGAAAAGCCTTTGACGAGGCAAAAAACACGGGTCTGGTACCGCGTCATTTATAGAACTTTTAAACAAATGTTTTCAGTCTGAGAAATCACATCTTCTTCGCTGCTATAAAACCTTGTCAGCTACTGTTCAGGGCAGGGACGAAGAAGTGATTTACAGTAGTGATTTTTATGGCGCCATGTACGTCGGGGTATACGAACCTTTAGTTTGGAGGGGTGGAAGCAGCGTTTTCAGATTCAACAGCAGCAATCTTGAAAAGCTTTTGAGGACGCATTTGGACGGCATTTAAACAATGTTAAATTTCACCCAGATAGACTGAAAATGATGAAGAAAACCGACCAAGGTACAAAGGTACCAGCCTCTATATTCACTCAGGGACAGAATTCACAGGACATCTACATCTCCGTCAAAACTTAGTTCATCTCGGGACTTCTCTGTGCTGTGTTCCACCTGGGTGGTGGACAGAGCACGATGCGTCGTTCTCTTGTAAGAAGCCAAGAACCCGAGCAAACGAGCATCACATGTTGTAAACAGACGCATTTCAGACCCGTGACCTCAGTTTCATCAGTGTTTGTGTGGGAACTTCTGGGAACAAAGGGAGTTTCTGGACCTCCTTCCACGCTGAAGGATGCTCTGGACATGTTCTGACATGAACCAAGCACCCCGACTCTATGTTTAAAACGGCCTACACCACACTCTGCCCTCTGCTGGCCAATCACGACCCTCGCACGCAGGCTGTGTTGCTCTTTGAAAAACAAGAAAACTGTTGTTTTCTTAGTGTCTTAGTTTACTGGTGAATCATTTGATTTGCCCTTAAAATTCGCACTGACCTATATAAAAGAATTTCACGTCATCTCTGTCTGGCTGACACCAATTTTCCTCGCTGCAGCAGGAAAACAGACTTTGCTTCCACATCAGTGATGATCCGATCCGGCTCTGCGGGTTCCGGGAGCTCGGTCAGAAATGATGCAACACCAGATGCGGCTCTTCCCGTTACGGCCCGAGAGTCTTTCCTGTGCAGGTCTCGACGGCACATTAGATTCATGACACAATGTTACGGAATTTGATATTAACTTGCTGTAAATCCTCACACTGGAGACGCTGAAAGCGGAGATCGTTCTGCAGTTTTGCTTTTACTCGACTAAGAACTAATCCGTCAATTATCAAGAGAGTTGTCGAAAAAAGTTGGTTTCCATTAAGTCTTTCTTACGCAGCAGTATATCATTCCTTCAGCTGATGCTTTAATCTGACGTGATTTATCGTACAGACATTAAAACATGTGGCTCCTCATCAAAAACATACAGATGAGGATGAAGAAATGATCTCAGCACGGTTGTTTTATGTTTGGCCGCAGAACGCTCCATTTAAATCTCTTGTAACTCATCACTGTGGTTCCTGCTGCACAGCCACATAGTGCAGATTATAGCTGTGTGTGGTGCTGCACGACGTGTACAAATTAGCTCGAGTGAGTGTATTCATTTGTTTATTCATAACCAACATCAATGAGGTTACATTGTGTTTCCCAAAAACTCTTTGGATTCTCTTTGGATGGATTCCAAAGAAAGGGAGGAAATGGAATTGGCCAATGGGAATGGGAAAAACCCACTAATTACTATGTGAATCTGGATAAATGGGCGGATCCAGGATTTTATTTTTTCATCTAAGGGGACAACTGCATCCTTTTTACTTGTGAAATGATGATTAAAAAAAGAGCGATATCATGCACGTGCAGCAGGAGAGCCGACAGAACAGGCTTGTTTGCCGAGTTTCCAGCATCATTGGTGTGACAAGATTTGAGGTCAAACTCGCAAATGACAAATTCACACGTCACAATTTTACTTTAATCCTTCAAATCTCTACCTGCCACTCCAACTTGGTGCGTTGCAAACCCCGGCAGCCTGCTTTCCCCGTCTCCCAACCAGAGGGCCAGAACAGCATGGTCGTCTTTGGCGTGATGGAAGGCGAAGCCGTGGGCGGCAGCGGCGGCGACACATCGACTCAGCGTGATGGGCACTCGAAGCCACACCGCAACTTTTCCCTCCGCTTTCCACCGGAGCAGAGAGCCTGCAGAGAGCACAGCGGAAGAGTGCGGAGGGCTGGTTTGAGAAGTATCGCTGCTCGGTTTGATATCAGAGTGCAGACACAGTCATCAAGGCCTGCGTCTGATGCCTAATCCGATTTTAGAGACAAGATGACAAACAACAGAAAGAATCTGGGGGAAGTTGCCTTAAGGTCAAAAATGGGCCTAGATGACTGGCAATTTCACATAAAAAAAAAATAAGAATAATAATATTACAAAAAAACAACTTGCTGATTACGGCAGCTGTGATGCACTGATTTACATTTAGATTCAGTATCTTTGGGAGCGATTTGTACTGAAAGACTTAATGCATTAAGTAAGCAACATTAATAAATGATGAAAAACTAACGCGCTAACACATTGAATTAGAAAACAGACATGTTGTGTCCGAGAAAGACGCTGAATGTGGAACAATCCTGCAGAAACTCTTTTTAACCTTTTCCACTTTAGCTGATTCATAACTTAAGAATGAGTTTGTAGAGGTCACGCCGAAGGCCCAGGGCAATTAAGTCGTTGCTTATGTTTCACTTTGGATAGTTTTGAGAAATGTATCAAATGTTTTGAGTCGCCTTGTGCACGCACACAAACACGCACGCACACACACACGCACGCACGCACACACTCTGCGGGCGGCCGTGGGGGTCAGCTGGTGCCGTTACGGATCCGTCAGCTCTCCGCCTTGGTGCCGGCGACCCACCTTGCAGCAGGCGGCCGAACGAGCTTTCGCTGATGTCGGCCGGTAACCCGATGTCTCCCAGGTTGACCGAGACTCCGCCGAACCGGTCCACTGTCCCGCTCAGAACAGCTGGTCCGTCCGCGCGCCGCAGCTGAGTACGAGCCGCATCGCGTGAAAATGCGCAGACGGCGAGGCGCGCGCGACAGGGCGCCCCGCGGCAGAGCCGACCTCTCAGCGCCGGGAACAGCCTGGAAGTCACGGCACACGCAGCCATGTTATCGTCAACCGTACGGTTATAAGGTTGATGCCACAGTTCCCAGCCGGCGTGCTGCGTTACGTAAAAGTCGGCCCCGGAAGTTGCATAAATACCGTAATGCTGTGGTACAGCTAGCCCAGAGGCTAGCTAGCCGCCAACGACGAACTCCATTTACACAACTGCCCATTTAGCTAATAAGTACTCGAACGCTGATTTGTCATTGTCAGCATTGGCTAAAATAGTGATACGTCTTGATCTCAATTCGGCTGACATATTTACCATTTAGCCCCTTTAAAAATAGCTAAAAATCATTTTGCAATGGTTGAACTATTGGCGTTGATTCGCATCTGCGGACGTTCTTTATTACGTCACCGGCGCAAAGAAGCTAACAAGATCGTCGAAAACTATTAAAATCGCCCATTTAACGCAACAAATATATGCCGAATATATAATTGTAATTTGAACTGTTTTTATTCTTTTTATTACTATGAAACTATGCGTTAATATGTGCTGGTAAGGATGAAGGTTTAAAATTGCAAGCTATGCCAATGAGATTTTTCATAGAATTTTCTCAAAGCCCTAATTGTTCCTTTACCAATCTGAAACAGCCTTTAATAATTTTTGGATGCGTTTTGTCATTTTCCAAAATCCCAACGTTAAAAAAAAAAAAAAGAAAAAAAATACATCAATATAACTTTCCGTAAAAATTTACGTGGAGTTGCGAAGGTTTACGGTAAAAGGAGGCGGGGCTAAGCATCAACCAGGAAGTTTACAGTCCGCGCTCTGTTTACACGTTTCCACGTTCACGTGAAGAAGTTTTTCATTATTAAAATGTCCTCAAAGAAAAATAAAAGCAGGTCAAAAAAGGGTAGTGAAGGGGACGGTTCACTCCTCCTGCAGGAGGCTCCAAAGGACTCCTCCAACCATGACGGAGGAGGCTGCAGAAGTTTACACAGCCACTCGTTCGCTGTCATGGATTTCATTGAAAAAGGTAGGAATTCCCCTGCACGAAGCCGAACGTTTAACGGACTTGGACGTGTTGAGAGCAGATGATCCGAGTAGAAATGGAGTGAACGGTGTCACCTGCTGCTGCTGCTGGATGACCTCCACCCTCATCCAACACGCTGATGGTGTCCATCCATAGTACCACTCTGTAAAATGGGCTGATTCATCAAAGTATGCTCATGTGTGGTGTTTGACACAGGCCCCAGCTCTGTTTATATACTTGTTGTTTTCATTGGAAATAAATTTCAACTATCACCGTCACCACTGAAGTCGGATTCTCCTTTTTTGTATTATTCAGCGCCATGTTTTTACTTCACTAGTGCACCTGACAAAATGACAATCTGTGATTTTTTTAGGATTATTTAAGACAGTTAAGCTTTGATAAAGTCTGCACTCATTTCACTTAAACGTTTGAATATTTCTTTACGAGTTTGTCTATGAAGTATGGAGATTTGAGGATGTTTTAGATGGAATCTGAATGTGGAACTTCCACTAGAGAAATCTGTCCTGCCGTCACCGAAT
This sequence comes from Mola mola, assembly GCA_001698575.1. Lineage (NCBI taxonomy): Eukaryota > Metazoa > Chordata > Actinopteri > Tetraodontiformes > Molidae > Mola > Mola mola. The sequence goes on along the minus strand of KV751331.1, from coordinate 2,544,173 downwards.
TGAAGAGTTTCCTCAACATGTTTTTCATTCCCACAGCTGACGACAAAACGCCCAAAAGCTGCAGATCGACTTTAGTCCAGCTGTCACGTGAAGAAGTTTTTCATTATTAAAATGTCCTCAAAGAAAAATAAAAGCAGGTCAAAAAAGGGTAGTGAAGGGGACGGTTCACTCCTCCTGCAGGAGGCTCCAAAGGACTCCTCCAACCATGACGGAGGAGGCTGCAGAAGTTTACACAGCCACTCGTTCGCTGTCATGGATTTCATTGAAAAAGGTAGGAATTCCCCTGCACGAAGCCGAACGTTTAACGGACTTGGACGTGTTGAGAGCAGATGATCCGAGTAGAAATGGAGTGAACGGTGTCACCTGCTGCTGCTGCTGGATGACCTCCACCCTCATCCAACACGCTGATGGTGTCCATCCATAGTACCACTCTGTAAAATGGGCTGATTCATCAAAGTATGCTCATGTGTGGTGTTTGACACAGGCCCCAGCTCTGTTTATATACTTGTTGTTTTCATTGGAAATAAATTTCAACTATCACCGTCACCACTGAAGTCGGATTCTCCTTTTTTGTATTATTCAGCGCCATGTTTTTACTTCACTAGTGCACCTGACAAAATGACAATTTTTTTAGGATTATTTAAGACAGTTAAGCTTTGATAAAGTCTGCACTCATTTCACTTAAACGTTTGAATATTTCTTTACGAGTTTGTCTATGAAGTATGGAGATTTGAGGATGTTTTAGATGGAATCTGAATGTGGAACTTCCACTAGAGAAATCTGTCCTGCCGTCACCGAATTGAAGGGTTTCCTCAACATGTTTTTCATTCCCACAGCTGACGACAAAACGCCCAAAAGCTGCAGATCGACTTTAGTCCAGCTGAGCCTCAACTCAATGAAGGCGGCCAGCGTTTGCATTGGACGACCCGTCCTGCTCACCAGTTCCTCAGGACGGCAAGAGGTGTCCTTCTCTTTTTATTTACATGTTTGTTTGCTTCCAGTTGGTGGTTTCTGTCATCGGGACGCGGCCTGCCTGGTCTTCACGATGATCGTTTGTGTCTGCAGGTGTGTTTAGGTTGGCCGGTCGCCTCGTTTCCTGGAGGAAAAGTCGGCCTTCAGAAATGTGCTCAGACTAACCTCAGAGTGAAGTCGGGGGACCAGGTGATGCTGCACCCGCTAACAGGCCCTGTGCTCCGGGCCGAGGAGGTGGTTCTGTCTAACAGGTAACCTTCCCCTGGTTGTCGCTGACTCAGCGTAAAATATCATATCAAGCTACAGTTATTACACACTCACACAGCTGTTAGGTCAGCAGGAGGTTCAGCTTTATTTATCATATCTATTTTATTGTCTATGAAAGCATGTTAAATATTAAGGTTACTGATTTTGGCCTGATTTAATTATTGTGTCCAATATTCAGCCTTTTCAGTAACAAAGTTTTTTTTGTTTTTGTTCATTATAATTGAAAATATTATTTAAAAAATGATTTATATGAGGAATCTGCATCTTAAAATGAGCAAATAAATGTTGTGATGTAGGACGGTGAAAGTTCAATATTTGCCCCCAAATGTTGTGGAAGTATAAAGAACATGTTTCAAGTACAGGCTCTTGAAAATTGCATTTAGCTATGGTACTTTGGTACATTGTACTGCTTTCCAACACTGATTACTCAAAATGTTGGTACAAAGATTTAAAATGTTACTGTGGCCATATATCTCAGTCTGAAAAATCAGTTATCTGTCTCCTTGATTACAAATTGTCAGTATTGACCCTGGAAAACAGACATATTCATGAAATATTTATTTCAGTGGGTCGTTTCGTTTTGGGAAATTTGCCATTGTTTATAGAAATAAAGCAGAAAAACTTGTGTCCTGAATGGCTTCTTCTCCTTAATACTGTGGGAAATGCTTCCATCTGCTGGCCAAGTTTCGCAAATGCAGTAAAAAGGCCCAAATTCTAAATGGCAAATATCAGTCAAGATGTTATTCATCCGGCTTATGCTTTATTGATATTACTATCAATCAATATTCATATTTTTTATACGTCTTAAGGGAACCCCCCCCCCCAATTCATTGCAATTGTCTGTTTCTCCTTGTAAATTTAAATATCAGTTTGGTGCTTTCCTGGTTAAATAAACTGTCGTCTTATTTTTACAACTTTATTGAATATACGTACAATATTACCAGATGTCTGTGGTTGAGTCCCATCTACATTTAACGTTTCTTCAGGTCCAGAGATGACACACTAGAGACGGATGAGTTCAAGAACTTCTTTCTGAGGTCGCAGGGTAAGTCTTTTACTTTCACCTGTGTAGGGAGGATGGATGGGTAGTAGGAGGTCACCTCTGATCAAGCAGGAATATACAAAAGAACATGTGAGTAATAAATGTGGATGTTTGTGAACTGGACATTGCTTCAGTATGACTTTATTATCAGGGAGCAACAACATGTGTTTTGCAAAAAGAATATGTCCTGGGTCTGAATTTTTTGTTTTTAACTGTCTGTACTTCCCTGGTAGAGTAACTCCATGTGTTTGTGGGCCTTTTGCCAGCTGGGAACATAATTTTACCAGGAAATGTCATTTCCTTGACTTACTTTGGCCGGTCATGTGGTCTCGGGGTCGAAAGCATTCGAGGGGAGGACGGAGTCACACTCAACAGACCGCCTCCTCCGCCAGGAGTGGGTCCTGCTGCAGAGGAGTCCTCTGTGATGAGCTCCGTGCTGGACTCCACGTCAGCCGACCTCTCCCTGCAGCTCAGCTCGCTCACTGTGGACGACAACATCGACGGGTCACTGAGCGCGCCCGGGGAGCCCAGGCCTGCAGCCAGCACCCCACGCCGCCCGACCACCCTCCCCTGCCCCTCCTCGCCCTTTGCTCCCTGCACCCCCTCCTACAGCTCCCAGGATCCTTCAGCCGGGTCAGCAGAGGAAGCAGGCAGTCTAGAGTGCTCTCTCAGCTCAGAGCAGCTGGAGAGTGTCCCCACAGCTCCCCCTGGTGGCGCGCAGAGCTCTGACACCTTCTACTGTCTCTCCTGCTCCACTAAAGTGACTTTCAGAGACAGAGCAGGACAAGAGGATCCGGATGCAGAAACTAAAAGGTCAAAGGTCACATACAGCATGATTGGTGGGCTCAGCAGCCAGTTGGACGTCATCAGAGAGACAATTGAGCTTCCTCTGAAACACCCTGAGCTGTTCTCCAACTACGGTAGGTCAGATAGAACAACAGCACGTTAGATTCTAAGTAACACTGGCTGCCCATTATACTGTAATGTGATACAGATTTAATGCTAAAAACCAAAGATCTGACTGCTTTCCACGCAGGGATCCCACCTCCCCGAGGAGTTCTTCTGTATGGCCCCCCCGGCACGGGGAAGACCATGATCGGACGGGCCATAGCCAATGAGGTCGGAGCACACATGATGGTGATCAATGGCCCAGAGATCATGAGCAAGTAGGGTCCGATTTCTGACGGGGTTATCAAATAAGTGTCAGGTGAAGATTTCCTACGAGAGACGTGTTGTTTTTTCTGTCACTGTAGGTTCTACGGTGAGACCGAAGCCAGGCTGAGGCAGATCTTCACTGAAGCGTCCCAGAGGTAAACTTTCACTTCAGGTCCTCTGAATTCCCTGTTTCTGATTATTAAATGTCCCCAAAAACTGGTAAATGTCTAAAAATAAAAAATTGTGCCACTACATCCAAGGGAAACCTAGCTAGCCGTGGTAGACAGGTAGCAGAGGTATACAGTAACATACAGTGTATTAGCTGGTTGCAGCAGACATTAGCTTGTCGTGTCACGTAGTAGCAGATGTTCCATATACATGATGCCTTGTGTTGGTGTAAGATTCTCACATTTTCACCTGACGTACAGACAACCTGCGATCATCTTCATCGATGAGCTGGATGCTCTGTGCCCGAAGAGGGAGGGAGCCCAGAACGAGGTGGAGAAACGTGTCGTGGCTTCTCTCCTGACTCTGATGGACGGGATAGGTTCAGTAAGTGTCCCTTTGTCATCCCCATTATATTCTCCGCTAGATGTCGATGCTTTGGTTCAAGTTAATTTGATCTATGCAGGTATGTGTTGTATTTGTGTGAAATTTGTCATAGAACCTGCAGTTAAAAAACACCAGTTCAATTCTTTGATGCACATTTACATTAGTAAATGGTACAAACTTCAAATTTCACTTTGAAAATATAATTAGAAAAGGACTCTTTCTCTTACTAAACGCAGTTGCACATCTTTTTTTTTAATTTTAAACTGATTAAAAAAATCAATGAATTAGTGTCAAAGCTTTCATAACATTTATATTGTTAAAAAAAAAAAAACTTCAGTAAAATAAACTTCAAATTTATCATCTATTTGGCAGACTTGTAGTACAAGAATACAGATGAGTTTACTGATAAAAATCTGTGAATTTTTTTTTTTTGTATGAGATATTGTTTAAATTTTAGCATCACGCTATTGAATGTGTTGTACTGAAAGAAAAAAAGAATTATCTTAGTTAACGTTGTTTTACTACACGTCCGTGGCCATTAATGGGTGGATTTCTGTTTTCGTGAGGGGCCCCTGAATGCACACAGAGAGAGAAAGCTGAAGAGAGAAACGGAGATAAATGACCCTAAAACATTGAATTCTTACAACTAATGTTTGTCAATGTAACATTTACACTCGCTGTTGAAAATGTGTAGGCTGACTGGAGAGTTTCCGACATCTTAGGGGAATAAAGGATGGTTTCCTCAGCACCTTGTCCCTTTTTGGTAGATTTTTGCTGAAACGTGCCTAAAATGATAACTTATCGAAACACTTGCAGGTAAGTTTTCCACCAGTTCGTCATCAACTATTGTCGCTGTCCTTGGATGTGACCTTTTTATTTCATCAGTCAGCTAACACATGAAATGGAAAGCCTCAGGTCTTCTTATTCCATCAGCCCACGGCCTTTTGTTTGATCCCCCCCCCGTTACGAGAAGGTCCGACAAGTGCTGGCTCAGCATTATGACTCTCTGCGGCAGGAAATGTCCTCATTGGAAATGCAGAAACCATCTCTGCGCGCTGGACGCCCTTCACGCTCCGTGGGCTGCATCTCCGGGGTATCGTTTGTCCTTTGAGCGCCCCGTCCCTGCCTGACGAGAAAACAGGCGATTCCGCCGACACAACCGCGAATGGAACCGGGGAAACAAATCAGCAGATCAGGTTACCAGTGACCAGCCATTTTGATCTGACCTTATCAGCTCACTTGGACTGGTGACACTGAGCAGATACTCCAGCTCCCGGCCTCGGCTACTCTTCCGTCTGCCCTCCAGAACCAGATGAACCCAGGTCATCAGCACTGATTGGTTGGTGGAATGTGCAGAAAGCACTTCCTGCTCCTTGGCATTCTCGCTTTCACTGTAATTTATTTGGGTTTCAGTTCCTCCTGCTGTATGGAGGGGTGGAGAAAGAAATGATTCCCCACCGTGCAGGCAGACCACCCCGAGAAACTGGCCCGACACACGTTTAGCATCGGGCTAAAATATTCCCTGAGGCCCCGCTCATGAAAAACGAATGGATAGAGTTACCACGCCATGGTTTTGAAGTTAAAATACTAAGGCTGCTTTACTGAACTCCTACAGACTTGATATTGATGACTCGGAGCAAAAAATTTGCATTTAATTCCAAGTTTACATCTCGGCAAGCACAGCAGATTTGACTGATAGTTTGAAATGTACCAGTTCACATCCAGCTGCTGTTGTTTTCACACTTTTCATAGTTTAGCAAAGCAGCCCCACGACCCAACTTCAGGAGGCTTCATAGACAAATGGAAAGCCATTAGATTGTGACATTGTGAGGGAAATAACTTCACCTTGAGCTACAAGACTACTATATTTAAAGCAGCCAGGACTTAAAACTGGTGACAATGTCAAGACTTGTCTCTCTTTCCTGTCTTTCCAGGAGGGTCACTCAGGCCAGCTGTTGGTACTGGGGGCCACAAACCGGCCCCACGCTCTGGATCCTGCCCTGCGCCGACCAGGACGCTTTGACAAAGAGCTGGAGGTTCGTACTGCTACACACTGGAAATATGTGGTAAAATTCATGTTTGCTAATTCTGAGTCTGTCTGGTTAAAGTTACAGTGAAGTTGATAGCAGTGATCACTCTGCTGGAAGCTTGAATATGCAGCCTTACTTGAATCCGTTGGGGTTCCTCAAGGTTCCTTCATGGGCTCATTTACTTTGGAGTTTCATAGAAACTTTCTGTAGTTCTAATTGTTTCATGACGGCAGGTGGGAGTTCCTGGTGCTGCAGAGCGCGCAGACATTTTGCAGAAGCAGCTGACTTCAGTCCCGTGCAGCGCCACCGCGGAGGAGCTGACGCAACTGGCCGACGCCGCTCATGGATACGTGGGAGCCGACCTCGCTGCTGTTTGCAAGGAAGCAGGCAAGTAAACACTTCCTCACTGCCATGTAGAGAGTCAAAAGATGGTAGATAGGACAATGATAAGATATGATAAGCTAGGGTGGGAGTTTAAATTGGTACGTATTTACTGTCTCCTCTGTGGGTGTGGTCACCTATTCTGTCCGTCCCAATTGGGCATTTTTAACACTTGTACATTACTGACAGCGTTTGTGTTTCCATGACGAAACAGCACTAGATCCACTAAATTTAGCTTTTTCCCCCACACTGTCTCTTACTGCTCTATTCTTATTTTTACCACTTACTCAGGTAAGTTCCTTGCAGTGATAGCAAATAACTTTTCAGTGAACTGTTTTGTTTCCTGAACTCTTTTTGCCAAAATTCTTTGCTGACATGTAAAATTGTTTCGTCAAGGTGGCTGGAAATGAATGTGGTCAACAAAAAGTATTACTTACAGTCCTTTTCTTCTCTTTCTCCTCTGGGCTGCATGTAAAACAAGTAAACCTTTCATGATTCATGTATTAAAGTTAACTTGCTTCTTTTCTCCAAACAACTGGACAAAACTCATTCACACTCATGAACTTCAGAGAAAAGCAGCAACTCTTTATATTTAAGGGACTGGAAGCAATAAATATTTGAAAACTGAAAATGACTGAAATGATTAACATAAAAGTTGGCAGCTGATTTCCTTTAGATGGGCATTTCAGTTATTAAACTAGTTGTGGCAGCAGGTGATATGTTACTGTTATTATTGTTTTTGAAGTGCGCTGAAGATGAGTCCATTCCTGTAGGTTAACTACAGGCATGGACTCCCTGGCAAACTGATTCAGATTGTATCTGAAGACTCACCTCGCTTCTCAGCATAATTTGGGAAATCAAAACAACGTCACACATGGCAGCTGTGGGCTCAGGCATCAGGCCGACAAAACAAAAAGCATGTGAACAAAAATTTGTTATTGAGCTTTATCTACTCCTGCTTGGAATATGTAGTCCAAACCCCAGTTCTTCATGGCTTACTTCTTCCCACATTAAGGATTAACATTTATTTTTAGATGTTTCTTTGCAATGTCTGACAGGCCTGGAGCCCCTTTGAATGCGGAGGGTCAGCCATCCTTTGATATTTGTCAAAGAGGATGTTGGGAGTTTCTGTGGTATTCAAATCCCAGTGAGAGAAACCACTGAAACCAGCACTTGTTGTGAAATTCCTTTGCTCCCCTTACCCCTGACACCACAAACCAACCCAGCTCACATCCTGAGGACTGCTGGCTTGTATACAGTTTGTGTGTATCTGAACGTTCATGAAAGTGGGTGTAATTTTACCAGTATATGCACATTTGCTTTTCTGTGTGCAACCCTGCGTGCTTCCTGGGTGGTCCCGGGCGCCTGGGGTACGTGGCCTATTGCATTTCCGGCTGAGGTGGGAGCTGCGGCCGCCGTGCGGAAGCACACCGATGAACAGCCTGATTTACTGTCTGTGGAGGACCAGCCGTGACTGGTAGTGTTTTCTGACAAAACCACCTCACGCCCTGGAGGGATAGAACAACTTCCCCAACCCTGTCTGACTTTCCTCCACCAAAATCTCCAACCCAAGACGGAGTCCATCCCGAGTACGTTACGGTGGAACTGACAGATTCAGAACACGTTTAATGCTCCGTTCTGTCTTTATTCCATAAAATGGCTCATTCAGTGAAGGAATAAAGTGCGAATAAAAATGCAAAACGATGTGGAGCACGACCCAAACAACAGTACAAAGGCTCGCAGGCTTCCACTGGTGCACACATCAGCATAAGAGTGAGCTAGTTCTTTAACATTTCCCTGTATTGTATCCATCCTGAAATTCAGTGATCATAAAATGCAAACGGAGATTAGAAATATAGTAGGATACATTTATGAATGAGTTTTGTGTTACATGTTTTATCCACATGTAATATAATTAATAGTTCCCTTGGAGTTTGCGTACCAAAATTAACCAATAATAATAAATAATGAGCTTTATTTGTAAAGCACCTTTCTTAACAGTGTCAAAAAGTTCTCAACAGATTGCTTAACAACAGCAGTAGCAGTTGTTTAAAAAAATGCAAACTGAATGACATCAGTTAAAGGAAATGCACGAGTGTAGCTATTTCCTTATGCCTGCACAAAAAGAAAGGTATGAAGTAGAGATTTAAGAGCTCGAGGTTCCATATGTCTGATTTCAGCTGGAAGAGATTTCCAAAGCTGGAAAAGTCTTGATTGCATTTTTCCCCTCGCTGTGACCTGGAAGTAACCAGCTGCGCTCCGTTCACAGGTCCCACTGGCCTAGTAGACATGCTAGGTCAGCAAATCAGAGAGTATTTTTGGACGAGGCCATTTAAGGCCTTGATAATGACGCGTATGATGCGAAGTACAAAGTAAAAAGTAAAAAGCTAACAGAAGTGAAACAGTAGAAATCCAGAACAGCTATAAAAGCTCGGGAGTTGTGTTTCCCCTGGAGTCTGAGTTTGTGCGCACATTAGCAGAAACGCTAGCATTTACCTGATCATTATCTCTGTCTCAGTGTAGCTAACCTTTAGCATTTATTCATATACAACAAATATGTACCACTGAACGTGAAGAAGACACATCTGAGCACCAGTGGAGGAACATTCTTCTTTAAAGTGGATATGTCAAGTTACTCATCTGCGCCCCCGAATCCTGCTGCGACTTGAAAGGGTCAGAACACCGAGTTTAAGTTTGCAGTGTTTATGCACATGCAACTGCCAGCCAACTCTGTCCTTGTGGTGTCTTTTTTTTCCTTTTCAGTTCCTGTTTGAACCAATCCTAATAGCTTGTAGGGGTGGGCTTTAACATTGTAGAAACAAGACTTACTATTCTGATGCATCAACTTGTTGGTGACCTTGTGCAAGAAGCTCCTCCTCTTCCTCCTAGGAATCTGTGTCTGGTTCAAACATATACAGCTGAATTACTCCAATGTGAGAACCTGCCACTGTGTGGCGTATAGTAGACTAGTTTAAAAGTTGCAAGATGACGGAATAGGTAATAGGTGAGGGGAGATGGGGCGAGGCTAAAGTAGCACATCCTAGGTGAGGTAAAGGTGCAGAATTACATCCAAGACATTTCCAAAAAATCAAAATGATGTATTTTTAACAAACAGAAATGAGTTTTTAAGGGTTTAAATAATGGCACGAGCAGGACTTAAATATAAAACCTGAAGTATTTCAGAAAGTGGCTTATAGATGAACTTACCCAAAATGTTTCCGTTCCGCTGTGATCATGAACAAGTTAATTAGCTAATTTGGTCTTTCTGCCATTTGGTGGTGGGCAGGTTACGTACAGTTGGTTTTCAGAATGGTAAAAGTGGACCAAAACACTACATTGATACCAAAATCAAAGGAAAACTTCAGTAAATTCATTCCCAGTTTTTCCTGAAATTATCCATCTGCTTTTTATACATTGAATTATTATTTTTTTTAATCAGATCCCCTGTGTGGCATCCCTTTGGGGAAAAAAAAAAAAAAAAATGGTGATTGGTTGTGAGCAAAACGAAACAAATAGCCTTTTTTTTTTTCCCAATATCTGACTACAAAAAAGAATTGTTTTCGATACTACCTGGTACTGGGTCCTTTCTGCTGATACCTACAGTATATCGAGTGTGATACGCATTGACTTCTTTGTTGAAACACTGCCCCGCATGAAGCAATGATGGAAAAGTTGTTTGACGGTGTGTTGCTACATTCCTGTGTGTGTGTATGTGAGTTTTGACTGTTGGGTAAGAATTGACCCTTTATAGACGCCCCATATGACACAAAGCATCACTACACACACACACACACACACACACACACACACACAGTATGTGCCCACAATTTGAAATCTGTTTTTTCCTTCTTTGTGTTCATTGAAAGGAACAAAAGCTGAAGAGGCACAAAAACACACCAAGTAGGAAGTGCAGTTGTTTCCTTCTGCCGCTCAGGTAACAATGAGCTGCCGGGGCAACGCACGTGCCGACGCGCCGCTTCCTAAAAATACAAACGCAGGGGGCGATTTTGGGATAACTGCAACATGCGCGGGTCACGCACAAGATCCCCACCTCGCACAGCTGCAGAGAAGCATGCACTTATCACTTTAGATGCACACGCGCACACACACCAGGGTCATTGTGGTGGAGGTTTCACATCCTGTCCTTTATGACAATACCAACCTGCTTTTAGGTCAGAGAGCGTTTAAAGAATCATGATGAATGTGTGGAGGGATTTTTTTGTCAACAGGTTTGCGAGCATCTGAAAGGATGGAAATCTTGATGTCATAAGGGGAAGCGTTTGTTTGTCCTTTTGGAATTGCACGGAGCCTCAGAAACAACTTCTTGATGGCAGATGTGTTATATAATCAGCACTTAATTACAGTTCATCACGGATCAGCCAGTTTCGAGTGTAACGTAATGCAAGAGCACGCTCATACCAGATCCATTAAAGTCGGTTTCATCCAGGGTACCTCAAATCTGTTTTAAGCCCCCACTGCGCACGCAAATTAAGAAAATCTGTGCTTTACTTCTTGTGCACTGATGCATAAGAAGGGGATGCAGTTTGAATGCTGTAATCCCTTAATGAAAGGTATTTTTTTTCTTAAGCTTGTGTACAGCAAAGCTGGAATATGCTTCGACTGCCATCTTTTTAAGTTGTTCCTCGAGAATACTTATAGGAAACAGACTAATGCTGATACAAAAAAGGGACAAATTTCTGATAAACAACTGATGTAAAAATGCCCTTTAGGGTCTGAGGTCATTCTTCGTCAACCCAGAAACCCAGAAAAGGAAAATCTGAATGTATGAATCCATTTCTTACTCTACAGTAGGATTTTGTTTGAAGATTACTTCCCATAAATCATTGTCTAATCATTTTTGGTTTACTCCGTATCCCTCCGCGCAGACACTCCAGGTACATGTTCATATGCTGTTAGAAGTTCAACCAAAGATTTTGCCATCGCAATTTGTTTCATTTGAATAGTTTTGTGAGCCTAAATTGTTCAACTTCAGTATTTAACAAAAAAGAAACAGTTTTTTGTCAAATCTGAAACATAAACATGCTTTTTATGCAGGCTAATTTAGATTGTTATCTAGTCTGTTCTATGACCGTTCTTGGTGGTACTGACCCCCATTTTAGGAATCACTGATGTAGTGTAGCTGTACAAAGACATTTTTGTCTTGCAACCCTTTAAAGCCCAGCAGTACTTTCTGTAAGGTTCTAGTCACAGGTTCTTACATTGGATCTGTAAACAGGAAATATACTATATGATCCCGTCGTCCTAATATTTGATCCTGGGAGAGGTCATTCTCTCCAGTCTTTCAGTGAAAAGTAAAAATAAGTAATTAAAAAAAAAATATATATATGTATGTTGGAATCTTATCTTAACTATTTTGTCACTTTTTTTCCATCCATCAGTGCTCCAACGCTGCGTTGTGGCTGCAGGAGGAAAGGTCAAACCCATTTAAACTGAACTGTGATAACCCTAAACGAGGACCTCTGGTGGGCAAATGTTTTATTACTAGAGGGGTGCACAGCCGAGTGTGGGTCCGGTCGGTGAGGGTAGATAGACTGACCTCCGTTCTGATTCGCCGATCTAAATTCTACCAGCAAAGTGAAATGGATTAAAGTTGCTCATGGCGTGTTCACCTCTGCTTTGGAGGGCAAGCAAAGTTATTCCATTATTTTATCTTTCTAATTTTTGAATTAATGACTGTCAGGATTTTACAAGCCAAACACCTTCGCAACACTTAATCCACAGATCTCAGTTGATCTCCTTTCAGTGGTCGACGTTAACCTTTTATCACAGTCACTCCCAATCTGCGTGTGTGTGGACGTGGCTTTCATCCTGGTTCCTCGCCAGGTGACAGATTTATGGACGCATTAAGACGTTGTGCTGCACTATGGCAGTTACAGCAGAGATGTGTCCAGCCTGCATACCAGTAACTCTATTTATAAACCTTCGCCTGACGTCGTTTGTCGTGTCTGATGTAGCTCGTTTCTCTTTCTGACTGCGCCGGCTTTTTGTCCGACGTATGTCTGCATGCACGCTGTTACTGGACGGACTGAAACAGGGCTGCTGTAGAAGTCCAGTGTTTTATTAGCTGTTTGCTGCAGAGCTGCGTCACCGAGGCTCCACGTCTGTTTCACACAGCCGAAGTTCTGATGCTTTTCAGCTGTTTTGAAGTAGAAAATAGAGCCAAAAAAATATCAGCGGAGCAGGATGAAATCAGTCAGGAGTGAGTGATAATAAGCAGAGTACACTAACTAAACACTTTGTTTTCTGTTTGTTTTTTTTTAGTTTTTACTTCTTATTAGACTAATGTATGTTCAGGCATTAATTTTTCAAATCATTTCGATTTAATTAGTTATGTGATACTAAAAAAGAGGCATAAAAAGTCATTTACAGATGACTCCTTGCTGGAACTTTATATACTAGAACTGCAGCTCTATTCATTTGGGGTTAAATTTTGCACAGTGAATTGAAGTGGACATGTGCTGTCCATCTTTATTTTTAAATAAAATATGATGCATTATAGGGAGAAATCAATAAAAACTAAATGTCATTCTCATGCGGGGGAACAATAATAAGAAGCAGCAGAAACACTATAGCTGTGTGATCCCTAAGACTGGGGTCCTTAGATAATATTGTCTCAGATAATTCAGATATTTCTGATATAAGATTGCTTTTCTTCCTATGTTCACAAAGAGTTTCTAACCATCCTTAAATTGGAAAAATTACTCTCTGATTCCAGTTCATTTCACACTGAGATCCAAACCCGCAACAGGGTTTCATGATGGGCCAGGCTTCCTTTTAGGCATCACAAGCAAAAAGTTTGATCTCCATTATATTGAAATTTTCAGATAAGATAAATTTTGAGCAATTTTGAAGAGCAAATACCACATTTATTTATTTAAAAAGTGTAGAGGAAGACATGTGCATAATAGGTGTTGAAACGACAGCCAGCAGAATGGGCTGTATTTACATTTTTGCAGGATCCCTGAAGAGATTTCCTCTGATAGAACCACAGGCGCTAAATTTTTTTCTGATCTTGTTTCCCTCAAACTTTTCGTTCACCCTCTTCCCAGCTCAGAGTGTACAAAACAGCTCCTTATGATGCGTCCCTCTAGGTGTTTTTCTGTGGTATCGAAAGCTATCATGTGGTCTGGTGGAGCCTCGCAGACTCCAGGCGTCTTTCTGTCGTCCTTCTAGTGTCGAACTGATCCCGGTGCTGGCAGATGACTCATTTTCACAGTCTAAACAGTGCAAATTGTGTGTGTGTGTGTGTGTGTGTGTGTGTGTGTGTGTGTGTGTGAGAGAGAGAGCACACAGTTTGTTTTCGTGTGCGTGTGCGCGTGCGTGCTTGTTTGGTTTGTGCCACATCCGGACACACTGTTTTGCAAGCGTCTCTAAACAGGGGAAGCCCGCTGGAACAACAAAAAAAGACCAGTAAAATTGATTACGCAGAATAATAAACACACAACTCTGCACATTGTCAGCCCAAACCTTTGTCGGTTAGCCGCTCGTTTGACGGAACGGATCAGGCCCCATATTTAACACACACTCCTCCAGGTCAGACTAAACGGCCTAAATGGTTTATTCTGTAATTGTACAAAGTGATTTGGCTAACACACCCAACTCCTCCACACCTAAATTCTCACTACACTGTGTGGAAACAGGGAAGAGAAGCAGCGATGAAAATGAGCTGCGTTTCGTGTGTTTGACATCAGCGCCGCAGTGGAAGACTAAATGGGCCAAACACTGCGAAATGCTGGCTGAAGTTTACTGCGGCAGCCTTGCCTTATAAAGCCTTATTCCTTACTTGTCTATCCTTTTAAAGACACTTCAGGAATTTCAGGACAGGTCACATAAATATCGACCGGATCAGCATGTGAAGTTTATTTGAGGCCTCTGTTTATAAAATCCGGAAATGTGCTGCTTGTACTCCTTAACCCCGACACTTATCTTTGCCCGGTGACAGCTGTGTGTGTCTCATGTGCTCTACGTGTGTGTATGTGTGTGTGTGTGAGTATGTATGCCTGCACACGTTTTCAGCATGTTTGGAGTGTGTGAGCACGTGTATCAGTCTCTGTCGTCTGTGTGTGTGCGCAGTTTAAGAGGACTTATTATTGCGGTGTTACGGCTCCGGGAACAGATGTTGGGGATTGTAAATACAGGTGCAAAGACTGTTCCGGAAGCCCCGGAGAGTAATGAAAACGTTCTTGCAGTTTTGTAATTGTGTAATGCTCAAAGTATTTCACAATTCGTTCGAGGACAACGGCAGTGGATCGCTCCGGCTCGAGGTCATGGGTGTTCGATGCAGCACTGCACACGTCCTGATTCTCCCCCTGTTGAAATATGGAATGTGCTATTGACGTGCAGACAGATTCAGTCCGTCCTGCACTCGGTGATGATCTGCTCTCTGACGATTGTCTTTCTGCCTTTCCCGCCCGCTGGAACTTTGCCTCCGTACAGTTCCTAACTCATTCTCGTTCTTCCTCCCCAGAAGGTCTCACATGTTGCACTTCCACTTGCATAAATGAAATCCTTTAAAAAGAAAATCTAATACTTTCTGTACTAATTAAAACGAGCATCGATGGTGTCAGAGACTGATCCAAAATCTTTGAGGCCTAGTAGCATCAATTTTTTATGTAAAGTGAAAGGTTTGAAAAGCCAGAGTGCTGATTTTAACATGGTCATTATAAAAGTTTTATTGTATGATTATCAAGCCCCAAAGAATTCAAGATTGCTATATCTTCATTATATGTATACGTAGAATGTGTGTCTGTGTGTCTGTGTGTGTGTGTACAAAAATTTGGCTTGTGTTTCTTGTATATCTTTTGTAATGCAAAACCAAAATTGCACAAAATAGGTTTTCTGATGCGTACAAGACGACCAGTCAACTTAACGATTACGGAACATATGACACAGATTATGTATATAATATCCAAATATTACATTTTTTTCAATAACATAATTAGCATTATTATCAGTATGTCTTGACCCATAACTGGCGTAACATTTATTTAGTTTGGAATGTAGGTGTCCTTCCCCATGAAAAATTATGCTCCCTTGTCCATCAATTTATGGTGGAGATGAAAAGGAAAAGACTTAATGAGGGTTTAAAAGTTGTAATATCAGACGTCCACCTCCGTTTTGCTTCTGGCTTTTTAACTGTGTGTGTTGGTTCGTCTACAACCTCCTGTTGTGAGGTTGCGTGCTGCTACCACCGACCTCACAGGATGCATTGTAGAGTCTTTGAGCCATAGTCTAGCAGTTCGTCAAAACAATGCCACTGCTGCCTTCCTCTTTTCGGATATCACCCTTATGCTAACTCCTCTATCTTTGTTGGTGTATGCAGACTTATCTTCTACTAAAATTACAGACTGCTATGGCCAGTTTTGTTCCCCAGTTCTGTTGGTGGAAAATAGATAAATCTCAGTTTTTGACCACTTGAGTGTCTGCAGAAAATGTTTCAATATCTGAAAAGCCTCTGGCTCCTAAAACACTTGGATCGGCCTGAGGCTCAACTCAGGGTATCACTAGTCTGCAGGGTGCAATGTGTGCTCTGTTGTGCTGACGAGCACATAAACACCGATCAGCTGCTGCGCTGAATCAAAGTGGAGTGAATTAATTGATCATTTCATTACAGTTATTGTCCAAGAACCTCGGGAAGACCAGCTGGACATCTAGGCATCAGCTGATGGGGATCCTTTTCAATAAACAATAAACAAGCAATGAGCAGTGCAATAGTCTGCTGGAAAACTTTGAATCCTGGGCTTCATGTGGATGTTACTTTGATGTGTACCACAGAACTTAATATTACTGCAGTCCAAGTATACCCCTCAGGATAATGTGTCATGACAGACCACATGTACTGTTAAGGAATGGCTTGAGGGCTATGACAAAGAGCCCAAGTCTGGCCTCCAAACCTTCCACATCCAAATCTGATTTCGCATTCATGGAACCTCTTGGAATCATGGACGGAATGGAGGCCCCGACCCCAATCCCACAAGACCCAAAGGGTCCACTCCCAATGTCATGGTGCCGGTTAAGAAAGGGAAACCTTCATTGGTTCCCTGTCCATGTCGTGACAGGTCAGAGCAGTTTTGATGCCACGATAAGGCAGGTGGTTTTAATGCTGCTCAACAGTGTCCAAATTTTGGTGTGCAGAACTATGATGCTCCTCTGTTGTGGAAGACAAACAGGGCGCCAAGTTCTTAACTTTGAAAATTCCACACAATCTGGCTCACCAATTTTGATTTATGGATATTTTGACATTCTTTGAAACTTAATCTAAATGTTGGCTGCATCAGAGCCTGCAAGCATACAAAGATTCATATCTTGTCTTGGATGAACTTGTGGTGTCATCGCAAGTTGAAGCATCTTCAAGCTTAATGTTTTTTATTCGGGGCATTGACTCTGTCATGACCGGGCCGTTTTGGTTCGGGGGTCAGCAGAGGTGGCCCACGGAGAAGGCCTTGATTTGTGGGAAGGATTGTTTTGGTCTCACATAATTAAGACCATCCCTGATGAAAAACCACAAATAACTGTTCTCCTCTCTTCTTTCTGGTCAGCTTCAGCTCTGTAAAATGTGTTCTTCCGTCTCTTCCGTACCTAGTTTGGGTCCTGGTGTGCAAATGTGCATTCTTGTACATTTAAGGGGGTGGGTATAGGGGGGGCCCTTTTTCTCCCAATTTCCCCTGGGTTTCTGGTGAATTTGAAGCATTCTGGAAAGTGGGAGTGCAAAAAAAGAACAAAATGAGTTCACATAAGGTTCAGATTAAATTTTTGTTGTCTTGCCTCTTTTTTTTTTTTTTTTTTTTCCCTGTTCCTCCCCCTCCTCCCTTCCCATCGGATGTTTTCATAGCTAAACCAAATGTGTGCTTGGAGTCAGCCAAGAGCTGTCAGGAGAGAGAGAATCCCTATAGCAAAATGTTAAAGTCACATCATTGAATCAGGCTTCTGCTGCCCTTTGTGCATCCAGGTTGGACTGTGAGCTCTGTAGTTTATGAACTCTTTGTCCCCTCTGGTCAGGCTGATTCTCTGCGAGGCTTTTCATTACTGCTGGCAAAGTGCTTGAATTACAGCTGACACTTTCAGATGACATTTATTAAACATTTGAAAGCGTAATTTTTCAGTTCCCAGGGTTTTTATGCAGCCATAGTAATGAACGGCATTTAAAAACTCTTAGTCAGAAGCTGTTAGTCAGACAAAAAGACAAATTCCTTGTATGCGATACATTAAATAAATCAAATTCTGATCTCAATTTTTTGTTGCCGTATTAGGTATTGCTTTTTAAAGATAAAACTTGGAGAAATTAGAGGTTGCGAGACTACATTTTATAAATAATGAAGTAAGATAAAACATATTTTTACTATAATAAGATATCATATTGGATACTTTGTCATTGAATTGCATGTGTTCTTGAGTAAGTGATAATATACTGTAAAGTGATAATGCATTTTTTTTAAGAAGATTTGAGTAAGTTTTTAGTAATTCCATATAAAAGTTTAATGGGTTAACATTAAGATTGTTAAGATGATTTTTTTAGCTGTTCACAAAACACTTATTATTATTTGAAATATAATCACAACATGACCTTTTGTCAATTTTTTCTCTGGTGTTTAATCGTCCTCACGGCACTGACGGAGGCAGAGGACCTCCACCCTTTCACAGGACAGACAGCAGACGGTTCTGGGTTTGTGCATATGGTGTTGTGGCTGGCGCTCCTCATCTCCCTTGCTCACCCCAATCTTCCTTCCACATCCTGTCCTGCCTTGTCTCATCCCTTCCACTCAGAGCAGATGTTTTTTAGTGCAGTGTAAGCAGAGCCGGTCTGAAGCATTAACGCAGATGAAGAGCTGATGCGACAGCCAGGTGGAATGATGGGATGCTTAAACCTCAGGGGATTGAGGGTGGGCGGATGGGGTGAAAGAGAGAGACATCTTGCACCAGGGAGTCAGGACTGGGGAACGCATTGACTTCAACTCAGCGTGCTCAAGGATGACAAACTTGCTTGCATTCATTTTCTAACTGTCCCTTATATATAGTTTGAAAGGTCCCTGAAAATCTAAACAGGATGCACTCATGTCTGATCATAAATCCCAGCCTTTGACCATGTCTGGTCCTCTCCGGCCCCCTTGCTGCCCCAACTCCCACACAGACACCCCACCACTTTTTTTTTTTTTTTTTATATCTATGCCAAAGTTTCTGTATATGCTATGTTCTCATGTGCGTCAGGAGTTTGCCTAGTATATGACTACCCAGCTCTGGCGTTGGAACCATGTTTGTGAGCTGGTTTTGTAACTTGGTGTAATCGGGTGAGAAAAAACCTGTCCGTCCACCTGTAGGGATTAAATCTGCACAGCTGGACACAAGATGACACACACCCAAGAGGTTCTCTGCATTGTTGTAGTTCCACTTTTTTGCCTTCATCACACATTCATTTGTGTCCATTTACCATCGGTCATGTGCAGGATCACAAGCAGACCTGCCTAAAGACCTTGTTTATTTCAATTGGAGGAAATTGCAAGCAGAAGCAGACCAAAATGGTTCCTGCTGCATATGACTGATTTTCTCACCAAAGTTTAAAATTTTTGTTTACTTTATCCTGCTTTTGCTAAGATTTTGAAGTGCCTCTGCGGAATACCGCAAATTCACCTCGGAAATAGGTACAAAAAGATCTTAAATCAATCTTTATTTCCTTTTATTGAGCTTCAAAGACACTTGACTACCAGTAAGTGATGTAGACCATTGCAGACCTCTGATAAGTCGCACAGAATTGTCATCCCTCCACATACATCTGAAATACCCTACAAACCCTACACGTTTAAACATGCAATGGCGTAACCACAGTTCATTAAATTGGATCAAATATGGTATCGCATGCAAGCTGAAGTCTCGTCTGGTGAACTCTGAAGTAACCTTCCCCACGCACTCCTTTTTCCTGCTTCAGCAGTCTGTTGTCTCGCTGCCTTTCAAAGAAAATTTGACTCGCTGTTGCAAACAGCCACATACTAAGAATCAAACCACAATCTGCTCAATAGACTCCATTGTTGTTTGTGTGCTTGACTGTATGGAGTCTTGTGAGTGAGTGATTGCACTGTGTTTCTAGAGTCGAGGTGAGTTGAGCAGGTACCATGCAGTGGAAAAGTGGCATTAGAGTCACATGAGAAGTAAGAAGGATAGAAATACACCAGCATGTCTGCCATCATCAAACCTTAGCTTTAACTCACTATTAACGGTGGACTGAACAGTAATTCAGGCTTTGTAACTGCATGTCTTTTTGTCAGTTTTGTACTTTTTTTACTCTTTTGACCTGTTATGTTAACGTCTCCTGACACAGCTGCTCATCTTTTGTGCAGATTACTCGAGAAGAGTTTCCTGACCGTTAAATCCTTGGAAGTGCTCCAACTGCGCTTACCTCGAATTATCAACGCAGAACATGAATAGGACTTTCACAACTTTAGTAGCACAGTCCTGGAGGAGCAGGCGTGTATAATAACCCCTTCTGTGAATCAACAAAATCTGTTTTGTGACATCTGCCTCACTCTGCCACGATGTTGTATGTCTGCACTCACTCATCACCTCAGCATTTTGCAGCACTGTGTCTTTCTCTTCAAATCCATCTGCGACAGCCTCTTTTTCAAGGTGAAACAAAGGCTCATTCTTGATGCTGGCGCATTGGTGTTTGCCTTGCTGTCTTCTTTTATTTGGTCGCTGAACTCTCTCGGGCTAAGTGTGTTTAAACCTTAAGCGCTTCAACTACTCTTCCCTTGCCTTTGGCTTGCTCTCTTTTCCCCTCAATAATGGAGGCTCAATTATTTCCGCTCTGAAAAGGGGAATTAGTGTTCATTTTGAGATTTGCATTCGTAAGGCGTGTACCAGCACAGCATGTACGAGCCTGACAGTTTTAAGTGAAAAAGGTAGACTGGGTGAATATGGGATAGGAATGAAATTCCTCCAACCACCGCCACACTGATCGTTTTATACCTCAAATACCTTTTATGTGTACAACGATTTTCTGTTTAAACATATGAGCCAACTACTTCTGGGCAATATGGCAGAGAAGTCTATAACAATAGTGAATTTTCATTTTGGTCGATATCGATAAGTATTCATAATTTTTAACAATCTGTCCTAGATTTATATATATTTCTTTAAAAGCCAAGCAACAAAAGATTATTTTTTAGTCTTAGTCAAGCTTATGAGCAGTTATTGCTTTATGCGAGGGGCAGACAGACAGAAGGACAGATATTCCTTACTTTAATAGAAGGATGCTGTTCCAATTCAGTACCTCTCCATCATTACGTGCCATTGGGTTTTTCCTTTAGATTTGCACCTGTGGCTGGTGGTAAAGCAGGTGTCTAGTGATCGGAGTGTTGGTTGCTCCAACCTGGGCTTCTGCAGTTTACTTGTCGAAGTGTCTTGCGCCATTGGTGTATGAATATGAGTAAGAATGGGTGACTGCAGAGGTCAAAATGACAAGAAAGGTGCTATATAAACTTAATAGTTAACCTCTAGCCGGTTGTGACTGATGGCATGATGCTTCTCTGTTATTGTCACTCACATGTTGACGGTCCAAACGAACCCCACCTGTTAAGGGCTTGACTATTGACATGTTTGTTGTAGCATTTATGGATACAACAGGCAGCTTTTGAGTGGGGGCATGTTCTTTATTTGCTTTCCTCTTAATTTTCATATAATCTAATAAACATAATATCAAATTGCTATTGATGTTGTCCTTATTGCCAACATACATTTCAATCGTTTTGTCGCCCAGGCCTCAACTCCAACTAATTTCATATGAATTTGGCCAAAAACAGATCACTTTTTTTCTTTGTTTGGCCAATTTTGAGTCAGATTTTCCTCTTTGTACAACAGAATTTTAATGATTTAGAGATTTAATATGCGTAAACTGTTTTTGTGCAGGTTTGCATGCATTGAGGCGAGCGCTGGGAGGTTCCCACTTCCCGTCAGACCAGCAGCTGAAAGGTGCAGTGACCATCACGTTCCAGGACCTGCAGTGGGCCACGTCTGTTGTGAAGCCCAGTGCTATGAGGGAAGTCGCTATCGATGTGCCAAAGGTACATTATCCTATATAGATAACTACTCCCTCTCACCCTCTGTGCACAATCTCTCTGGTTTAAGGCCAGTCCAAAAAACCAGCACCCTTTTTTTTTTCATATTATCCTCATAAGCAAGATGTTTTTCCCCTGTCATAATATTGAAACAATTTGAGCTTGTGCTTCCTTGTTGCGAACATTACAAACATTTAAGCAAAATTTAGTTTTTTGTTAAAGCAATTTGTGACCTGGCACAAAGCTCTTTACTTCTAAGGTCATTAGAATGTGTTAGCAGGGACTTTTGCAATCCCTGGTTCCACTGGTCAGAACACAGGAAAGGTTCCTGAATCCCTGAGTTGGTTCCTGGCCCCCTGGAAAAGTTCCTGTGGTGGAAACGAGGTGACTTGGAGAATGTCTGCAGTTATTTTGGGTCAGGGAGTAAAAGAAAATACATAAAACTAGAAAACCAATGCTTTCCAGGCTCAGAAAAATGACAGCTGTGGCCCCTTGAATCTTGCCAAAACTTGTCTCTGTTTTGTGCTAAGATAGCCTAGTGGAAGAAAGAAGAAATGCTGCTAGTAATGTCCATCACCTCCTCTTGAGAGCAGATGTCACGTGCCTCAAAGTAACAGACATGAAATACAGCCACAGACTAAAGTGTTTAACGAAAATGGAACATAAACAGGTGGCTTTTTTAGAGGATCTGGCCCACATGTAACTGATGTCTTGTTAAGGCAAGTGAATAGGGAGTTTTTCAGCTTGAGATGCCGTTGGATCAAGTTTAGAAATGTTCCTCAGCTGTAGAATTACAGTAAAGCCGTCTAAGAGAAAATAAGATAAACTTGGTAAGATTTCAACCTGCTACATGTGGTCAGCTACTCGCTGGGGAAAAGGTTCCAAAAGAGAAACATCATTAAAAGCCAAATGAATGCAGTGACCCTCCCTTCTTGTTCATGGCGCGATCCTTAATGACACACGCCGTATCGAATCCTTTGCTTGTAATCAGCATCAGATCCGTTCAGCCTTGCCATGGCCCTGCGAGGAAGCCGATTGGGTTGCATCACACATCTTTGCTTCCCCCAAAGCGCAAAAAAAAATGTACAACCCAAACAGCGCCACCGCGTATAGCCACAAGGGAAAAATAAACCTCATTAACAGCAGCCATGCATCCCCTCTCCCCTTTAATGCACTTTCAGAAAACCCCACTGACCACTGAATCACCAGCACTTTAAAGGCTGTGGTCAGGCTGGCGACCAGTGGAAAAGACCCCCGCGGCCATTTTGGCCTCCAGTGCAATAGAGCTTAATCATTTTGCTGCCAGCAGATGAAAGGGGGAAGAGAGTGAGGGAGGAGATGAGAGGACAGTGGTGAGACTTCAGGATGTTTTGGAGTTTGCATGTGCAAGACATAACGGGCAGGAAGAGGGCTAACATCATCCTCCACCGGTAATTGAAAGCAGATCGGGTCGCTGGCGGTTCCTGCCAGTGACCAAAAAAAAAAACAGAGAAAGGAAAAGAAAGAAATAAGAAACGTCCTTCCTATCCATGCACCCCCCTCACACGCCTCCCCTCTCCTCTCTGCAACTCTCTGCACTGAGCTCACCCGGAGACGTTCAGTCCTTGCGGCCGGTTCCTGGAAACAGAGAGAAGAGTGAGTTTGGGTTTTTATTTTTTTCCTGTCCCCAGCTGAAAGGGCGGCCGCAGCGCCCCAGACTTGATTATATCCACATGAGTGCAAACATTTGTTTCTAATCCATTTTATATAAAAAACTTCCAGTGGTGCCAGATGAATGCACGCCTCGAGTTCCTCTGAAACCTTCTCAGATCACGTATCAAACTCATGCCTCTAGATTTATGTCATATTTACATGTAAATAAATTGAAATTTCTTCCTTAATCCTCCGTTTGTTTTGTGACAGACACGCTTCCTCCTTTTGACAAGTTTCTTGTTTACCCAGCGTTGCGTCTTTTCTCTTCTTCTTTGAAATGAACTTCCTCTGCAGTTTGGCTTTAATAATTTCATTTGGCGGCTGTATAACAATTCGTCCTTTTAAAGTTACTCGTCTCCCTCGAGTTTTTCTGTCTGTGAAGTCCCCCCGCACCCTCCTCACAACCCCATCAAAGGGCCAGAGCCTGAGAGGCCCCTTGTAAAGTTCAGAAAACAACAGTAAAAGATAATAACTGGGTCTTGCACAAAAAGGAAGGGGCGGGGGGAGATGCTGCACAGCAAGGTGTGAGTCAAAACGTTGCCTTCTAATTCCACAGATACTTCCTTCATGGCTAAAAGCACCTTGAAATTAATGTCGCTTTATATTGTTATTTCTTACAATGACTCAAATCTGCAGAGGCTTTAAAAAAAAAGCAACAAAATGGGGGAAATTGGACATAACAGTGTTATGTTGCACATCTCCTTGGTGGAAAGAGGTTGGTGATTGATCTGTCTTCAGTTGATTGTTAATCACAAAGGTTTGAGCGATTTAAAGCCCCCCAGAAAACAACTAAATCTGGTTCAGATTAATAGTAGTTCTGAAAAAAAAAGATAGATTTACTGATGACGGCCAGTTAGCTATAAATGATTGCATCTTTGCACATTGTCATCCCTTGTGATCCTCAGCTTTTTTGCTGTTTTAACTCGTTCAATATAGACAAGGTTTTCTCGTTTAAAAATCAAACTGCAGAGCATTGAACTTTGCTTGAATGTACAATATCAAAGACTGCCTCTGAAGAAAACAACCTTTTTGACCTGCATTTCAAGCCTCAAGAGGTGGCGGCGGAGGGAGACGGTTCTCTTCTATGTTTTGGATTTGGACTGCGGTATCTGCAGTATATTAAAGCTGGGTGTCACAGTTACACATTGCTCCTTTAACATGTCCAAATGTTTTGTTTTTATATTTTTCCTCCATATGTTTTTTTTTTTAATGTACTAGAACGCACATGACTAAAATAAGCAGTCATCTTCATGCCTGAGGGTTTCTGCTTTGGTTCTTCAATGCTTCAATCCAATGCAAGTCTCCAAAAAAAGAATTTAGACAGGTCGGTCCCGATTCTTCTACCAAACAATGGTGACGATTTACTGGCATGGGGCCTAATGTTGAAAAAAACAAAACTTACCTTTCTAAAGCATAAACTTGTAGGCAACTTATGTGTCTGAATTAATGCACTTGCCACTGTGCTGCGTATAGTAGACTAGTTTAAAGGTCAGAAGATGACAGAACAGGTTAACTCAAGCTGTGGTGAGTGGAGACAAGGCAGGATGGAAGTAGCATATCTCCACAGCCTAGAAGGCCCTGAATTGTTTTTTTTAATAGTTAGTAATTTTACGAAACAAAAATGAGTTTTTAAAGGTTTAATCAATCTTATATAACACTAGACACCGAGAGATTCTTTTCTGAAATGGGCATTTTTATGGATCTTTGCTAGTCACAACCTTTTAGGAGCATGTTAGGTTGAGAAAACAGTGTCGGCTGAGGCGGAATAAAGAGCTAGAAAGTTGGCAAAGGTTCGTGTGGTAAAACCAGAAGTTGATATTGACGGTTAATTGTCCACACAAATCAAATTGTAATTGTAGGTCATGTGACTCAGACAGATGATAGTCACCTCCCGTTTTTCTTATTTTTACATGTGTAAAACTAAAGGGTGGACAGTATTCAATGACACATGATAAAGATGATAACTGCGTGAAATGGATGCAATATCAACTGTAATGTGCAGGTCTGTTCATGTGCCACGAGATCATGATAAACGGCCTTAGAGAATGGGTGTAAATGAAAGCATGGGGGCGGTAACGTCTTACAATACACAGTTAGAAATGGTCAGCCAAAACTGTCTAAAACATTTCACAATAGTGCTGACAGAACAGTGTCAAAGTTCACAGTCTGTTTAGCAGTTGGGGTATAATAATACACCAATAAAGCTGGGTGTAATGCCTGGATCGCTAAATTATTGCCAAATACACCACCCATTTTGATGGTGTCATACAGACTTCCTCTGCAGGTTGCTCAGTTGTCCCTTTGTTCAAACTTTCCATTGCTTTGAGCACGGGGCGAGTACTCGTTTGCACAGATCTGATTGATGACAACGGTGTGATGTTGTTAAAAGCTCTGGCAAAAGAGCACATAATTGTTTGTAGAGTCTTAAGCCTGTGGTTAGAGACACAGAACTTCCACATTCTTCATCTGTCTCTTTAGCCGTCTTCCTCCTTCTCGCCTGTTTCCTCCATTTTTCTCCTTTTGTAGAGTCTTAAGCCTGTGGTTAGAGACACAGAACTTCCTCCTTCTCACCTGTTTCCTCCATTTTTCTCCCCACAAACCTGTTTCTCTGCAGCTTTTGTCTCTCCGTGCTTTATATCTCATTCTGTTCCTTTCCGGGCCTTCCATTTCTTTCGCCAGTTTCCAGCCTATCTCCTCATCTCTGCAGCACCCCCCTCTCTCCTTCTCTTTCTTTCCCCCTCCCTCCCCTACCCTCCATCCGTCCTCTCCCCTCTCGCGCTCGACGCTGTCCATAAATTGTTCGGTATTTACAGTATGTGGCCAGACGCCAGGTTTCCATTAGGTGCTTCGTTCCCCGGAGACGGCGCCGGTGGCCTGGGATGTGTTACCTCTGGATGGAGAGCAGGCGGAGAGGAGGGGGGTTGAGGGGAAGATAGGAAAAGGAAGGAGAGTGGAGAGAGCAAGAGATGGCGCGATAACAAGGGTCAAGTGAGAGAAGAAAGAGCCCAGTAGAGATAATGAAAAGGTAGAAGAAGAAGTTAGATAAACTGTTATCTGATTAAAAGCCTTTTCACCCCAAATATTGATTGTTGTCCAAAAAGTTTGCATGGAATTTTGAGTACCCCAACAGTTAAGTCAGGGAATCTATACAGTTCATTATGTAATCCAAGATACCAAAACTGATTACAAAGACATTATTTGACTTAGTTGAGGTTTGTGCACCTCAGTGGCTTCGGCCAAGATTTCTGACTGTAAACATATTTAAATGACAAGTTTTCAAATGAAATTTAAGTCTCAAGACTTCCAGAGTCTTAGATTATGGCAGAAATGCTGTATGGAACTATTTGTAAAACAGGTCTCCATGTACAGTGATTCTGTTGTTCATGAAACTGCTGCAACACCGTTTAGCTCTAAACTTCCAGAAATGCTTCGTGGGCTTGAAAAACTTAACTGAACTTTCCCTTTTCCCCTTCCTGTTGAATGCCCTCATCTTTGAAACTCCACATCTTCCGTCTTCTTGAAGCCCAACTTGAGATAACCTTGCTGCCATAATCAGGGTCAAATTCAGCTTTTACGTGCTTTCTAGTCCTCTACAGGACAAGTTAACTGGCCTTAATTTGTACACTCACAAGAATGTCCCTTTAAAAATGAACCTTTGTCCATAATAAGAGCCAGAGGTCGATATATATGCAAACACATTGTACCACTCACAATATAACCTGTTTCCTCTGTATGTAGAGAGAGAGCAGGAGATGAGATTTACAAGAAACAGAGAGAGAGGGAGATGATGATGGGAGATCAAAAAAAGGACAAAAGGGAGAGGAAGAAAGGGAGGGAATAATGGATAGTTAATGAAGAAAGAGACAGGAAGGATGAGAGAGGTCTGAGAGGATTTAGGATAACGGCATCTCTTCTTATCTACTTTATCTCCTCCGGTTGTTCAGTGTCGGACTCTCTCCCTCCCTCCCTTCCTCCCTCCTTCCGTCCCTCCCTCCATCTGTCAGACAGACAGCTGTTGGCTGTTCACTCCTACCAGAGTCTCCCCAATCTGACCTGAACCCTCAGTTCCTGCGTCTCCTTCCAAATATGCTTTTATATTCATCAGCCTGGCAGAACTTGTAGTTCTCTGCAATTTTCTCGGCAGTCAGAAAGTTTTAAAGGTTCTCTGCATGAGTTACGTAAGGAAAAATGTGTGACATCAGCACGCATGCCGAGGTTGTTCGGTCTGTTGCATTTTTTGTCTGTGTTTGAGATGTTGCTGATTAGAAATTTTTGACGCTTTAGAAGTGAGCCAAGTATGATAGAGAAGTGCATTAGTTGATTATTCATGAGTACTTGGCCTCTCATTGTTTTCCTCCTCCACTTTAGATGCATTTTGTTGCCTTTGAATGCCTGTTGTTGTGTGACTGAAAGTGACACGTTTTTATGCAACATTCCAGTGTTGCATGAATGTTACATGAAAAGTTTGTTGGCTAGTACCGTATTGTGTGTAAAATATAGTCCTCGATTGATGAGTTTTTCAAAGGCCAATGCAAATTTCCATTAGCCCATTCCTATTATTTTCCATTTATGTGTTAGCATCGAGCTGGCGAACTAAGCGCCAGTTTTTTAGACATGCTGCACTCATCTGTTGGCTACACTTACTCATCTGTGTTCATCGTTGGCTTCACTTGCTGATGCTTAGCTTAGCTAAAATTATATTTTAGACATTAGCAGAAAGTTTTGCAGCGTTTGAACTTTCCGTAAATGCTGAGGTAAAAGCATCTTGTATTGAGGCTGCAGTACTAACAGTTAACTCTGTATTATCTCCAGGATCTGAATTGCACATTTCATAACTTCTACTCTTGCACCGGGATCGTGTAATTTGCCACATAGCTGCATTAGAAATGTAAAAATTGATCTTTCTGTCCATTAACCCATTTAAAAAGTAATATTCTCCTCTTTCAGGTCCGCTGGTCAGATGTGGGCGGGATGGAGGAAGTGAAGCTGAAACTGAAGCAGGCCGTGGAGTGGCCTCTGCGGCACCCGGAAGCCTTCACCCGCATGGGCATCCAGCCTCCAAAAGGAGTCCTGCTCTATGGGCCCCCGGGCTGCTCCAAGACCATGATAGCCAAGGCCCTGGCTAATGAAAGTGGCCTCAACTTCCTGGCTATTAAAGTGAGTTTTCATAATTAGTCATACGTACAAGTACTAGGGGAGATATTTCCCTGACGACCGCCCAGCTTCCTCTGCAGAAAGCCCCTTTGTTTGACCTCTGACCCCTGTGTTTGTCCCCTTTCATTAATCACCCCATCCTTTCCGCCAACCTCTCCGTTGCCCCCGCCTCAGCCTGCCCAGCGTGGGTTGACAGACATTGATTGATCAACCTCTTAAATTTTTGATCAGTGATGGCCTGAAAAGCTGTTGTCATGTGAAACGCACAGTTTCGACAGATCCTTTTGTCGGTGTCATTAACCAGTTCGCAAATGCGGGTGTGAATTGGAAGCTTGTTTGTTTTCTTTTACGTCACAAAATAACATTGCGCTCTGATAATGTTGGACTGCTAGAATCATTCTTGCTCAAACTCGTTTTAAAAGCTGGTTGATTCTTTAGGTGTCAGTAGAAAACAGCTATTTTGCAACATTTGCTGATTCTGGATTCTTCTTCTCATTTATGAAATAAGTGAAGAGGCTTTGTGTTTTGCCTGATTTTGGTTGGACAGTTTGAGCTATGGTAAGTTGTGCCTAAATGAATAAAGTGAACTGCCAAATAATCAGTGACATACATAACAGTAGCTGACTTGTTTTAGCAGCAAAATGAATGCGCAATTGTGATTTTCAACAAAATTGTCTAATTATGAATTCACTAAAGTCAATGTGGTTTGGTTCATAAGCTAACATTTGCTTTTGTGTTAGGGTTACCTTTTC
The DNA here is from genome assembly GCA_001698575.1 of Mola mola. NCBI lineage: Eukaryota > Metazoa > Chordata > Actinopteri > Tetraodontiformes > Molidae > Mola > Mola mola. The sequence goes on along the minus strand of KV751331.1, from coordinate 2,515,111 downwards.
ACTCCTAAGTCAGAGGTTGACGGTTTTCAACAGTGTGTTTCCTACAAGCATAATCATGTTTTCAAACCCTGATCAAAGGTTTCACAAATGTACAATAGCTGAAAAAATATTTTCCCTTTCACTCTTTTGTTTGAGATATTGTTGCTGGATTATGTTTTTTGTTTGACACAGAGGGGATATTAACGGATTTGAGCTATAATCTCGGTCAGCACTTCTTTAGGAAGAGTAT
>KV751331.1:2460580-2500777 GCA_001698575.1 Mola mola | reverse complement strand
ATTGCTTCGTAACAAAAGAATCACTGTTATTCACTTGTCAGTGGTTTTAATATTGTGGCTAATCACGATATATGCTCACAATTGTTACGGTAGCCCTTTAGTTATGGACATAATTGACAAGTCAAGTCAGTTTTATTTACTGTAGATAGTTCAAATTCCCACCCAAAGTATCTCATGACACTTAACATGTAGGGCAAATCCTATTATCAATTAAGTTACTGTGTGATTAAGAGACCCAACAATCCTCCTCCTCCTAGCAGGAAGCTGGCAAGAACAGTGAGCAAAAAACTGCCTGTTAAAGGACAGAAACCTCAGAGCAATCCGCGGTTCTAGGTGGGAGGCCATCTGCCTTAAATACTCTGCCCTCCGTTGTTAGCAGGGCTAAAATTATAATCATGTATCAAGCTTCAAACAGTTTCTAACAGTGAACTTACTAGCTCCATTTTCTACTTTCACATGCATTCCCCATCTTTCTCACCGGTGATGGATTTGTCCAGAAGAGGTGGACACCATCTTATTGAAAAGACTCAGATATCTGGTTAAATTTGTTTTCAGTTACTTTACTGTCATTTTAGCAAGTTTTAGTACAATTTACAACCAACAATGAACATATGAACAATATTCAATCCTAATTCAATAAGGCTACCAGTGAAGTCGTTTCTATTTGATGAATATTAGTACAATTTAACTGCAGTTGTACTGACAAATCACAGCATACACAGTTTCACAACCAGCTACAGAGTCCCCAGTTTCACTCTCTGTGTTGTTGGTGGATTTGGGCCAAAATGCAGTTTGAATCACCCAACAACCCCCTCAGGCGTGTTACTATTTTGGATTAATGACAACAAATAAAAGGTTAGAAATACTATCCTTCCTGAAAGTAGGCCAAATGCTTGCCAGATTTTGCCAGAACACACTGAAGTTAGCTCTAATTATACAATGTCAAATTGACAAAATTGAGTATGAAGTGTGTAGAGATGTAGAGTCAGGTGAATGTTGCCACTTGAATAAAATTTGAACGTTGCGGAGTGGCACAAAAACAATGAAGTCTTTTCCTTTGCTTGTTTCTCATGGGTTGCCTCATCTGTAGCTTGTTAAATATTCAAAGTGCTTTGTCAATTTCATCCACTCATGTTCTGCATTAGGTTGTCTCCCCTCTTTATGTCTAAGGCTTTGAAAATCCGCCTCCTCTACTGTAGTGTGACTTCTGAACAGAAGATGGTGCCAAACCTGTCATGGCTCAGCTCTTCTTACAATTTAATTCAATGCTGACATTTGCTACAGATTAGAAACTTGCCAGAGTACATACAAATGCTCCGGGAAAAATGTGTTTTGACCCTGCACATGTGTTGTCAGACACTCTCTGCAGTTAGGATTATAATTCCCATTGAGGACAAAGTATGTCATCAAAGCTTTGTGATATTAAAGTGGTGAGAGCTGTGGCCAAGTTTCTACTTGGCTGGTAACAACAGGAAACTTGCCACACACTAAATTGTAACCACAAAGAACAAGCTGTCTCAGGAGCCCTTCTATTTTATATTGTCTAGTATTAGATTGTAATACTTTGTGCAGCTTGCTTTGTATAGCAGCTCTTTTTTTTTATGTTTTTTCTCTTGTCATTCACTGAAAGGTAGCTCTGCAGCATGAGGCATGGCAAAGAAACATGCCTTGTCTGATAATCTAACACATGAATTAACACAAGGTAGTGCTGTAATTGTGCATCATGAAATTATTTCATTATTTAAGGATTTAAAAAGATCACCATTAACATCTTTTAACTGGGACGTCTCCGATTGCACTGCTTCTAGTTCTGTCTTCTTCCTAACGAAGAAGATCCACGTTGATAGACGTGCATTAATTCCAAAAAGTCCCTCTGTTCGGCCTATTGGGCTTTAGCAGGAGTCATGCCAAGTAAATACCCGACATCAGGGCAGTGTGAGTAGCCTGAACATCTGCCAGTGTTTTCCGAACCAGTCTGGACTCTGCTAATTGTAATCACAGGCAAATTCCACCAGACTGTAATTAGAGGGCCACTTTATAAATATTCAGGCGTAAGCTAAGTATAGCTTTGATTTTATTTTTTTCTTCCCCCATCCCGATGTCTTAGATTCAGAGTTCACTTCACTGTGGTTTCAAGTGTGTGCCTGTGTTTGTACATTCACACATGCTTGTGTCCCAGATCTTAATCAGTGTTCACTACATTGTGTGTCAAATAAGTTATAAATCAGATGAAAGACAATTATCTTGACTCATTCTTGCACTAGCTCTGTTTCATTTTATTATTTATTCTGTTAACTGGAGCGGCTATGTAACTATTTAATCTGTTGATCATTCTCATAGAATAATCTTTGAGCAATTTTATCCCAGAAAATGGGGGAAAAATGTCAAAAAATAACTACCCATAATGACTGTACCATCATAACAAAACCCAAAGTTTTCAGTTTACGAAGATTAATGATACATAAGTTCTTCAGATATCAAACATGCGGATATTTTTCAGCTAATTTTGGCCTGTAAACCTTTTTCAAAGCAACATTTTTGCCAAGAAAACAGACAAGTAAGCACAGTTATTAGCAGTGATAATAATGTAAGTTCTGTTCCATTCAGGTAGAACGTCAAGCTGCTGCTCCTGTGTTGGCTCACTGAAAAGGTTCTGCCAAACACAGTTTTATATTACGGTATGATGGCCCACTGGTAGATGCAGACTTACTGAATAATACTTGTACACATTGATAGCAAATAAAAACTAAGTAGTCAACTACTGTCATTGCAATGCATAAATAAAGCATCATCTTATTAGCCTATCACATTGGCAGAGATATTGATTTCAGGCCTCTACCGTGTTTTAACACCTTTAGTAACAGATAATCCTCAAATGGAACCAGCTAGTGTTTTTGTTCATTTTTACCTGATAACTTCCTTACATGTTAAATGAATTTAAAGTAAATTAAAATTAAATTGATTATTGACCTTAGAAATAAAAGGTAATTTCTTTCTTTTGACTGATTTTCTGATGAAACATAATGGCATAAGAAGTAACTAAATATAACTCTAAGGCACAGTGCATCTTAAAAATAGAATATCATGAATTTGAACAAAATATTAGAATATTTCACTGATATGTGTATTATGATCACATATAAGTCATATAAATAGCCAAATATTAATTTAACATTGAACATGGAATTAGAGTTCAACTTTTTCAGTTAAATTTCTAAAAAAAAATGAACTTTTCCATAATATTTTACTTTTTTGAAATACACTGTGTTATCTTTTGTTCGCGGGCCTCAGATGAATGCCTCTTATTCCTACCATAAAGGTTCCTTTATTTTTCCCAACCCTGTTTCATTGTTCTGATATTCACATCTGAGAAAGTAATTACAGATTTTTCCAAAGACCACTGAGTTCTTGTGGCTTTTATCCAATTAATTCTGTATATTTGTGTCAGCCCAAATTTCAAGTTAATACTTTGCATCTGTATCGGACCATTTTGAAACTTTGTCAAGAGGAACGGTTGCACTGACTACACGTCACGTCCACATGAGCAACTGTACTAGAGAGAAGCACAACTCTTCAAATCCTGGAGTGTTTAGTAGGAAACAACTGGACTTCTTATCTTGTTTGAAGACGTTTCGCCTCTCATCCGAAAGGCTTCTTCAGTTCCTCAACTCTTCAAACCGTGGCAGGCCAAGGAAGTCCACAGTGCTTGAGAATGGCAAAGCTTCTTCACACTAGTCAACGAAACTGTACTTGTACATTTGACCCACAAAGTCCCGTTTGTTTTACTAGTGTGAACACTCTGTACCGTGTTCAAGCACTGTGCAATTCTAGGCCCTTGCACGGTTGGAAGAGATGTGCTTTTGCACGGCATGTTTGCTCATGCACAAGCACGGATACAAAATGTAGACATGACATTTAATCAAATGCCTTCCTCATCTCCTGCTCCCTCTGCCGATATCTGATTTAGTAAGCCATAAATACAGTAAAGTTACAATCATGTCCTCTTAAAATGATGATGTATGTGCAAGAGGTAACCATGCTCAGGCATGGTTAGGCTCATAGCGATGTGAGTGCATGCCAGCGGAGGACTGGAGAGGGGGGATAATCGTGCTTCAGCATGGTACGAAGTAACTGGGGCAAATGTGAGAGCACCCTAACACCCAAAACATATTGGTCTTTGTTTTCCAGCCTCATGAGAATGCATTGGAGGATCCTTATTGTTTTGCCCTGTGAATACCTTTTGTTTTGCTTTTCTTTGTCTTAGGCCTCCACCTGAGCCTTGCCTCCTCCTCGACAGGAAACAACTCTTGGCTTAAATAGCGGCCGTAAGCCAGCCAGTCAAAACAGGCCATATTTTATTTTGTGTTGGACCGACATTATCATCTCCCAAGCTTTGCTCTCCTCTTGTGAGGAGCCAAGCATGATGGAATCTCTATTAGTGCTGTCTTAAAGGATTAAAGTGTTTCTCCTTTTTTTTTTTTTTTTCCCCCCTGACTGTACAGTTCTGAGAAGGGCCTTGCTGCCACAGTTCAGGGTGTCCTGCTCAATCTGAGCTGGGCTTGTCGATATTGACGTTGTCGATATATGTTTTCTTCCAGAGCTAAGCTCTCAGTATTAACCAGTAGCTGCACGTTTGGTATTTTTCTTTTTTCGTAAACACCATCCTGTTTTAAAAGTATCCAAAGCATTTCCTGCCCTGGTTGTGTTTCTAAGGTGCGGTAATGAGAAGACAAAGTGAGAGTTTTAGCTTGTGGCTAAGTGAAGCTACAGTGGCAAAAGAAAACAAAAAGTGTGCGTGTGTGTCTTTGCAAGCAAGTAATGGGATACCACCTTGGGATGGATGAGCTCTGGGAAGCTGTGTGTATTAGTGAGCATTGGGAGAGCAGGATCCCCGGGCAAGTATCAAACTTCAAGGGCTGTATTAGTATCAGCTTACACATGTGTACATCCAAGAATACCACCACAAAAAGCCTCCAATCCAACCAAACACAGCAAAAAAGCCCTACAAGACCAGACTAAGTCTAGTTATTTAGCCACAAACAGATTATCTCAGTGGAAGAAAACGCAACAGTACGTACACCTAAACTGAAGTTATCGGAATTTATAGAACATTATTCGCAACGCAAGAAAAAGGAGTATTAAATTTGTTGATAAATATCATGTGCATCAACAGCTGCAGTATATCAAATAAAACAACAATGTGAATATATAGAAAGTTTTTGTTCTTTTGTGTGTTGATGTTCTGATGATCAAAGCACGTTTTTTAAGCCTTTTTTGTTATATTTTTGCATTGAGGTGACCACATAAGACTTGTCCATTACATTATGAAAGACACTGCACTCTTTCTGTTCACTACTCCTCTGTTTTGACAAGATAAAGAGGGATAGTGGAAGGTGTGTGTGTGTGTGTGTGTGCAGGCAGGCAGGTTGGGAGGGGGGGGCGGTTAGGGAGGGATAGGGAGGAAATGAGGGCTCTTTGTGCTCTGCTACCTGGCAGACATCTCTTGCATGTGTCGTCTTGCCTCTTGGCAAGCCGAGACCACCGGCGCCCTTGGAATGCTCTCAGTTAAGGAAATCTCGTTTATTCTCATAAGTGCTACTCCCAACTCCCCTGTCCCGAAATACCTCTGTAAAGCCTGTATATTTTGTCTTAACGTTGCAGTCTTTTTCTGCATTTCTCTGCATTTCTTTCATCCTCATTATATTTTTCTGTGTTAGAAAAATGATTCTTCTTAAATTTTTATAATGAGGTGGCTAACCTTTCAACAAGGAAGAGTGGTTTTATTAAACAAATGTTGTTAGTAGGGGTTGTTGGGCGGATCTGGCCACAATCTATATCACAATTATGTTTTACAGTCTAAATTGCAGTGTTTTTTTTCCCCCTCAATTTCGAAATGCACTGTAGACTATTGCCAGACTTGAAATTACCAGCTCCTCAGATGTCGACAGTTTGTCACATTCATTAAAAGAAGAATTTGTAAGGTGTTAAATGTGGGTTGTCAAATAATGATATTTTGGGTTGGTACTGTAGGTTGAACCTGCCACCAACCAAATTCAAAGTGACGATATTCAGTACCTGCGCACAAGACTTAACAATAGATTTTTCCTCCAATTGATTACACGACTGCACAACCTATTGGCATTGCAAGTCGTCACATACCTATGCACCGTTTGCTTCTTAAAGCTGATTTGTAGCTATACGATGCATAGCCTATGCACCTGATTTACGCCCTTGTGAACATTTCATATCTGTGCACCGGTGTGTTTGCATCAGTGGAACTTGTGGTTGGCACTCCTTGGAGCATACGGCAACTCAGCACCTACTGTATGTCGTTTGTACGGCATAAGTATAAATCCTGCTTTATGCAGATGTGAAGGTTCCTTTTGGCATTGTTGGCCAGTACGCAAAGGCTTCCTTCACATATTGGTGTCCATGGCTGATGCACTTGGTTACGTTGAAGTGCACCCTGGTTGAGGAGATGACTGATGACGCCTGGTTTCAAATGAACATGAATTCTAGTCTTCTGGGTGAAAGTTGTGTGTGACCCTCCACTCATCCCCGACCTCCAACCCTTTCTACACTGTTTCACTTCGGAATGTAATTCAGCTACATTGTCTGTTCAAGTCGTCTGAAATTGGGGTGAGATTGGCTGGACTGTAACATCAAACCTGAGTTTCTACTGTTTGTCTTTTAATTTCTATAATGTCGTAATTGCCATGAGTTTTAAAATCCTGTCTCTGACAATTTTAAACCACTGTGCAGTGTCCTTGCATCTGATAAGCCTTCTAACTCACGGATCTATTACTCAAACTGGCTTTCCTGTATTGTATTTCAAGTCTCACTGGTACCTGAAACAACATACCTCAAACTAAACACATGACCAAAACACAGACAGAGGGTAGCAAGGCTTACAGGAATTGAAATAACACAAAAGGTTCCAGTGACTCAATTTTCTAAATTTGGTTCTAGAATATTATGATATCAAGATGATATAATCTCTGAAACAGATCTTTACCACAGATATTGAATTTAGACATTAGATTAATTGACTGAAAATAGTCCATTTTGCTCCTGGAAGCAAAGATGCTCACAAATAAAGTATTCTGAATCTGAAACCCTTATGTTAAGTCAGGTTTATCAGTTTCTAACTCCTAAGGGATATGTCCCCCTTAAGTAAAGTAATGGGTGATTCTTCTGGGTGTAATGAATGTTCTATCGTCTACTGAATTCCATCCAGTCTGCTTAGAGTTCAACATAGCTATATATTATGAATTCAAATGTCCTTATGCCATTTTCATACAGTGAAAAGAGTAATAAGTTGTTTGAAATCCAATCATTTTAAACAGACTATTGGAAGGCAATATGGAAAAAACACTCGATGAAATCTATCCTTTAAAGTTTATAACACCGTTTAGCCTTTTAGCCTGGACAGCTGCACAAAATACTGTCACAAGGGTCTGTATAAATAAGAGAATAATATATTTTACTGAATCATGGTATAGCTGACATTCTCTTCAAAGAGAAATTCTATCTGGAACTGGTTCTAAAGTTCCAGTTTAAGCTATCAGTCTATCTGTATATAGATAGAGTGGATTAACACTGATATAGCCACACGATACTCGTGGTAACAGGAAACTATCATCAACAATAATTTTCCAGAAATAGTAGCATTCCAACTAAATGCATCTTACAATCAATATAATCAAGTCCTACAACTAATAAGCCTTTAACATTACCTTGTCAACAACAGTAACGTGGCTGCAGCCTGCAGCCAGCAGATTTTTGCACTTAACGTTGTTATGTGATAGTAATCTGAGCACTCTATACTAACAGGTATGGTAAATAAGCTGTGAGTAAATGTTCCAAGCTATCGGAAGCAAAGGTCCCCTAGGTATACGCAATCAAAGGTTAGGTAGTGATTCTGACCTAAACATGATTTCAGCAAGTTCATAGGAGCTAAAATTAATTCCGTTAATATTTAATTATTTACCAAGTGATTCACTGAACCTAATAACGTTCCCTGATAATATTTGATGTGGTCAGTCCATCTTCTTTCATTGTTGCATTTAGCGATTTGTTGATTTTGGGCTCATGGAAGGTTATTGCTAAAAATGATTGCAAATAGCTCAGCGGCTTCATTTGTGCTTGCTGCAGTTCAGCTTGATTTCTGAACATTAGTATGCCAAAAATTAAGAATGTTCAGGAATTCTAAATCTTGAGTCAGCCTTTCAAATCACTCTTTGTACAATCCTAGTCCAAGTGGCAAGCTTGTGTCGCCAATTCTTCCTTAAGGGCCATGAAACAGCCTAGTTGGTCTTTCTCTAAACCCAGAGAGGAGGAAGAAGTCATCATTTGCCACCATCAAGATGCAGTCAAACCCACATACAGAATAGATGCTGGTAGGGGGCCATCTGGTGGGGCTGAAACAAATAATACCCCCTTTGTGTGTTTCTTATATCCCCTGCTGATGCTCCCTCAGCCCGGGATCTCAACACCACATTAAGAGCTTCTTACAAGTTTATAAGTTCTAGGAAGAGGGGGCAAGTTGATGTTGCAAGAGAATCTACTATTTATTAGGGCTGTTGGAATGACTTTTGAGGATCGAATGTAAGTTGGAAATCATGATTTAATGTGTGTTTTTAGTTTTATAAATGTGTTTTCTACCATTCCTGAATCTCACCGTACTCATCTTGGCTTATATTTACTCACATTTTGGAACCAAATAGCTTTTAGGCTGCTTGTAGTCATTTCAGTGGGATGGATGCAGACTGATTTTTTGCTGCTGCTGTAAATTTTTGGCTGCAGCCGCCTGGTTAGACATTGAAACGGAGAATGGCCAAACACGTGGGCTATAATAAACAAATTGTTATTATTGTTTGTTATATATTATTAATCAATTTACTTAATTTAATAATGTCACAATAAAGTTCAATTAAAATGTAACTCATGTGAATTGCCTTGTACCTAAGGAAACATCTTATTCACACTCGGCCATCGAAACTGTGCCAAGGCACATTTGAGCCACAAAGTTGAGCCGGCTTGTTTGACTAATGTGAGCATTCTGTAGTGTGCTCAAGTATGGTACACTTCCTTGGCCCTGACGTATTTGGAGGAGGTGTGCTTCACGTTGTTCGTGCACTACCACAAGCACGAGAACGTGGCTTAGAAATGATACATAATCAATGCGATCATTCCTCTCCACAATCGGCATCTTGCGTAATGGATACATACAGGAATGTGTGAGGGGCTGTGTCTGGAAACAAACAAAAACAAATCCACTCCTAATAAGCCACAAAGACAGTTAAATTGAAGTTATTCTCTCAAATTTATTCTCCATTGTGCTGGGACTGCCTCTCCCCATGTGCGCTTTCCGTAAACAAGGACGCTTCATGATGGCATAATTATGCTCAGGCACGCTGCTTGGGGCAGCATGAGTGCAGGCCGGTGGGGGACTGGGAAGGGGCCACATTCATGCTTCGGTATGGTAGGACACAACTGGACCAAGTGTGAGTGTCCCTTAAAATGTATTGTTTTGTCAGCAGGCCAAAAAACAATGATTAGCATTGATATAAAACAATGCAAATCATTTGAGAGGCTGGAAATTGAGACCAGTTAACTGAGGACAGTGTCATTGAACATATCTGTCACTACTTTCTCATTTGGGCTAATAAACAGAATTTTTGACTTTGGCACATCTTTCATTTGATTTTGAATAAGAAATTAGAACATGTAGGTGCACGCCGACACTTTCTGGCACAGTCTTCAACACTGCTAATTCCTCCTGGCTTGTATCTCTGATATCTATTGGTTTTTGCTCCCATCCTTTAGAAATGCAGCTCAAAAGCTGGACTGGCCATTCTCCTTTTGAAAACTGGACATGAATGAGTTGATTTTATGGAGATAGGAACATCTTATGACATCTCCATGACCCCATAAGTCAGGTAGAGACAGAGCAATAAGTGAGACATAAACACATCTGAGGTCTTTTGGCACTGCTGCTGTGCCAAAAGGACTTGGCAGATGTACTGGAAAGAGGATGACGTTGCAGTGTCACTTCATTTCCTCTTTCACAGGTTCTGTTTGATGAATGGCTCTGTGAAAGAAAGATAGTCTCTTCGGTTTGGCATTGCACCTTTGCATGTATCAGTGCGGCAGAAAACTTTTTCTCTCTCCCAGATATATCATCTCTGCAGTTAAAGTAATTTATGCCTGTCAGGAGGTCCCCAGAAGTGCTCTCATGCCCAAAAAACCCTTGACCTGAGGGAATTGGGGGATGCAAGGGGTTGAGATTGTCACAACCACAAAATGCTCTCATGTATTTCTTGTGTCAGAGGTTCCATGGGGAGGTCCCATCCTAAATCCTGTGGCCTGAGAAATGAAAGAATTTCAGAGGTTGCTTTGGTCCACTGTCCTCCAGGCCAGACCTCAGAACTAATCTCTTTCATCTCCTCTTCTTGCTGGTGGGGGGGTTGCTCTTCCTCCTCTGGGATCTGGGCTCCTGTCGCGCAGATCGCCTCAGGGACGTGTGGCTGTGCCCTCCTTCTCTATGGCCCTTCTCCTTTTGCTGTATAACTTCACTGATCCCTTTGCAATGCTTCCCCACCTCGCCTCCTACACTATGCTTTCACTCTTGCTACCTCCCTCCCTTCCTTTCCCCTCCTGTCCCTCCATGGGCCTCTAAGCTGGACTGCCTTCCCTTTGGCTTTCCCCTCTTCCTTCCTTCCTCAGTTCCTCCACTAATAGCTCCCTTGTTCCTGACTAGTCAGGGCTGCCAGTTGAGCGGTCATTCGTGGAAGATTCATTCGCGGCACGGTAATTGTAAACAGACAGAGAGAGAGAAAGGGAGGGACTTTCATGCATTAAACTTACTGGTCACTGACAGAAATCAGAATTGAGGAACTCCCAACTTCTTTTTCATAGTCTTCCTCCTGTATTTTTCTCATTTTCTCTCCCATATCTCCATCATCTTTATGACTTATCTGCGCCCCCCACCCCCCTAAATCTTTTCTCCTGAAAGCCTCCTTTGTTTTTTGCATCTCACAAATCAGGTGCTAAATGTTGCATGGAATTATTTTGCAATCTCAATTGCTAACCCTAACTTTCACTGTGTTGTTTTGCTTTCTAAAATGGCGTGACATGTTCTTTGCGTTTTTGCATATATTCCAGCTTTGGGGAGACACGCATACACAAACACATACTGAAGCAAATATAAATCTACAATGAATGCAGACCATTTGACCCTGTATACAGTAAACTTGTTGTAAGTATAAAAGAGGATGAAGAAAAATGGTACCATTCTTGGTTCCTTGCTTTCACTCTGCTACACATATTGCCATCGGGCTCAAATTTACACTTTAAAATGAAATTTCAGTGTGGCAGAACTAAAACAGGAAGAGGCATTTTTCACCCCCTGGTCACTATCCCAAAGTTAAATTGGAACAGATAGGGTAAATGTAAAAGAAAAATAACTTTGCTGATGGAGAAGTCAAAAGAGGCCAAGTACCAAGTCAAACACGCTACTCTGAACGTAGTTGAAGTTTGTCTCCACTTACCACTGGGACTTGAACATTCAGAATCAATTTTCTTTCTACTAGATCAGTAAGTAACAAGACCTACCTACTTGTCAATACTACTGGGTGTTTACGCAGTGTTTATCAGAGCAGTGTGTCCTGACTTCTGAGGCCCAACTGGGATTCATATGGTTGCTTTTAGGTTGGACAGTGTTCAAGCTGCTATCAGCAGCCATTTTGCTAATATTCTCTTTTTGACTGTGGAGCCAAGAGTAATTCTACTTGGGAACACTTGAACACTAAGGAAACTGCTTATTTTCACTACAAGTAAAGAGCCAGTTGGTGAAATACAGCATGTAAATAACTGCTAGTCTCTAGTTTGAGCAGATGCCGGTGATAAAGTTGGCTAGAAATTGCACTTAATGTAATCATCTATTGTTTTGAATGATTAAAGTAAAGTGTTCAGGTCAACCTAATCCAGTTTCTGAATTTTGAAATATATAGAATTGACTTGTTCTAATTTCAGTAATAAGTAAAAAATGAAAAACAAAAGTCCAAAAGTGGCATAAAACCCTGTAGTAATTTTATTAGTTAGATGTAATTCGCCCTATGTTTTAATGATCCGTGTGGTTCAGGCTTGACAATGTAACGTCTATACAGTAAAAGCAATAGCAGAAATTTCTCCAAGTTGCCCCAGTAACAATGAAATTTTGTTTGTCGGCCGATGAAAACAGAGAATCCAGGCGTGCCGAGCAACCAGACCTATCCCTGACCTCCAGTGATAGCTCCTCAAAGCCTGTGTTGTAAGATGTCAGCAGCCAACCAGCTCTTTTTACCCTGCTTTTATCTCCTTTTCCTCTGTCCTCATGACCTGAGTCTGTATCTTTTCCTTTCCCACACTTATCAATCCAGCATACTCAAAGTCAAGCAGTAATTGTTTTGGAAAAGATTTTATTGCTTTTATCAAACCAAGTATGTTTTGCAACCAGCGTTTTGTCTGTTACAAAAATTATGGAGCTGATTTCCAGCTGTGTCACGTCTTCTCATTTAAAGCAATGTCAACACATGTAACAACTGGGAGACGTCCATCACTGGCTCTGCACATGGCCCATACCATGCTCACACACCTTGAATGGAAAGCTGCATGGGAGTGTTTGCTCATCTGCGCTCTGACACAAAGCCACTAAAAGACCACATACCCGGCTATAAACATACCACAGTAAGCTTTAGCTTTGTCATCTCCTGTGTTTTCACTCACAGTTGGGTTTTGTTGCATGCAATAAACATGACTCAGTCGTTAGGTCATGGGTAAACATTTGCGTTCAGATAATGTGCCTTCCACAAGCCATTATGAACAGCACTTATGGCATAAGCAAAAACTAAGCTTCTGCAGGACGATCTATATATTCAGATTGGTGCTAATACATTCTGCATATGTCTGAGGGGGTCTAAGGGCATGATAGCCAGGAAGTGATAAATTAGTGAGTCGTTTCATTCATATCACTAAAACGCCAAAGACTGTCTGTCTCCTTTGGGTCTGACCTTTGACTGCACTTCACTGGTTGCTAGTAGTGTTGACAATCATGGGATTTTGGCTTGACTTAGTGTTTCTCTTTGGAAAACCAAGCCCAAATTTTCCCTTCAATTTTCTAAAGTCCAGAAAAAATTTTTGTTTACAACACAATTTTTATTTATTTATTTATTTATATTTTTTTTTGCTTGGTCTCACATACATACAGGTTTATTTCCGTAAAAAAATATTGGTGAAAGATTTGAGACTATTGAAGCTGTACTGTGCTTTGCTTGAAGACATCGCCATTTTGTGCTATGATGACAGCGTATGGTTTCTCTCAAGGCAAACTAAGCATACTAAATGCAGCACAGCCAATAGGTCCAATCCAATCCAAGTTAAGGTGGAGGGAAGTGGAGAGAAACCAATTAGGAGACGGAAGCCACTAATTAAAAGCTGCATGCTCTACAGATTGCATCAATTTTATTTTCTTTAGAAATGGTCAGGGCCATAATTTCGTAGCTTGCTTGTATGGCAGTGCACATTCCAGGACAGCTGCCTTCTGTGTTTGAAAACTCGTGTGCACAGAGGCAGCACTGTCTGTCTTCCTCGCTCTTGTGGTAGTACGGAATGAGGAAAACAAAAAAAAGCAAAAATTGCGGAAATCTGGAAAAATCCTGGGTACTCCACTTCATTTAGAATAGATGAGGAACCATTCATTAGACGAGTCAACGAGAGTCTGTTTGCAGAAACGTTTCCCTTCCTGGATTAGGTTCCGTGGATTGCTGCCAATACATTTTGTGTGTTGTGAATCGGAGATTGCATTATGCTTGAGTGGTTTGGGTGGTTAACCAATACGCTTGCTTTGGAAGGCTGCAGGGAAACATTGAGCACCTGAGGAAAGCCACAGGGTTGCTCTCAACAGTGGAGCTCACAAAAGGCCGGGCGCTCGTGAAACACTTGCAGAGTAATGATGCTCATTTGGCAGAGCGACCCAGAACACTTGTCTGTGTGCCTCCATTGTAAAAAGAGGATACACAAGGCATTTTCTGTTTATTTTAGTGGTCAAAGTGGACGGGGAGCACTCCCAGAAATAGGCAACAAAGCGAGCCAATGAATTACAAAACCATTCAAATGTTTCCCCTCAAAATGTTGCTCTGTGATTAAAGCATCTCCGTGGACATTACGAACATGCAAGGTTTCATTATTTGTTCCTAAGTGAAACAAGAAACCCAGGTCAGTGTGACATAAAATCTCATTATAAGAACCTTTAAAAATAAAAGGGCACTCACTTGTTTTTATATAAAAAGCTCAATTTCCTGATTCTATTTCTCGCTCATTGTTTTACCAGTGATTACCTAACACCTTTTGGCAACTTTTCACCTAAAGCTGTTGTGTAACCCGTGTCCATAAACTCCTCATAACAGTCACACACACACACACTTGATAAGATCTGTTTTGGAAATTAATTAGATAAAATCTTGTTGTATTGACTTTGTTGTCACTTTGGAAGTTTTTCCAGCGTTTGGACGTTTTTTGATCCACCAGTAAAACATGACAGTAGGTAGATTATTAAATGCACGACAGACTCCAGATGCATAAGCAATACACAAGTGTCTTTGTCTTTCCTTTCCAGCAGTGACGGCTAGGACACTTCAAGGAGGACAAAAACCTCCAACTCTTCTCTGAAATGATGGAGAGAAAAAAAGAAAATAACTTCCCTTCCATTCCACCTAATAGTTTTTCCAGACCTTGAACACCGAAGACTGACCTTTCCTCTCCAACTGGATTTTTTTTTGTTCTCTACACCTTGGATTTCAGGAAATGTACAAAACAGGATAACACGGCACAATATATTTCTTACGTTAGTTGTCTTTTTTTTTTTAAGAGACAAAGCACTTGAAAATCGAGTGACATCAGCACCCAAAGCTGCAGTGTTTTTTCCCTATTTTTGTTGTTTTCTGCCTGCGTGGTGTCACGACCGCCAGTAGCTTCTCAAAATCTGATCTGCTTAGCGATATCCAAACCTCACCCAGAGACTGTGGCAGTTATTTCAATTTGAAGCATGTCATATTTTAAATTACAGTAAATGAAAAGCAAACTGTGCTCACTGGTAAGCTCGCATTTACTCTGTGGATTTATGCCAGTTGTCATTTTCAGAAAAAGCACAAGTACAAAGAAATCCAGAGCAGCCAAAAACGCTTTGTATTACAGTTGGAGCCAAATGCTGCCAAGTCGGATGTGATTTGCATGTTGAAAAAGTCAGGGCTAACGGATTCAGAGCCCCTCTGTAATTAGTGGACAGAAGGCCTTATTTGCCTTTCAAGCAAGTACGGGCTCTGGCACATTGTTTAGGGCAGGAGTGCTGTTGGATGCTATTGACACAGAGGTGACTGTGTCTTTTTCCTATCAGAGGTAACAAAAACTGAAAGTCAAACATCCATTCATCCATTTTCTACCGCTTATCCTGTTAGGCTCCAGCCCCCCCGCAACCCCTATCTCAGCATCTTCGGGCGAAGGCGGGGTCACCCTGGACAAGTTGCCAGTTCATCGCAGGGCTGACATATAGAGACAAACAAACATCCACACTCACATTCACACCTAAGGGCAATTTAAAGTGTTTTCAAATTATGGATTATCCACAAATTGTTTTTCAACATAAGACAAAGGAAAAAAGTTAAAAAGTGAATGTCTTTACCATTGTGGACCTTGGCATTACTGTATGCTGTAATGCCCATGGTGATCATCACCAATGCTGACAAAGCCTCCTCATTCCTGTTCTTAATGTAGTTTTAGTATGAATGAGTTTATTGGCAACTGCTGGTCACTGCACCTGTCACTATTTTTGGTAACACCATAACTGTTATGAGTCCGTACTCTGGACTCGCCCACTCTCCACATTCCTTACCATGTTTGCTTTTCCCAGTATTTTCTTTCACCACAATCAAGAGGGAATTATCTGTCTTCCGGGAAAAAAAAGAAGGGGGCAGCCCACTAATTTTAGATTGACTTGATTGAGCCTTGGGGCCAAAGGGATCAAACCCACATCCTTTGGAAACCAGGGATGCTAATTCTAACCATAACATAGCTAACATATGTTTTGCTCTCCCCAAGTGCTGATTTGAGACCAGCTTGAAGCAAAGCTCCAGGGTTCCTGCCTTCTCCTCTGCAAAGGACCATTCTTTCTTGTGGCATGTTTTGTGGGTATTGGCCCACCATGTGTATATTTATAGAGCCCAGGTCATGACACATGCACACGAACTACTTGTTCTTTCTGAGAACATGAAGCAGTCAATTTTTCAACGCACAGTGTCTACACACACAAGTGTGGGTGTAGACATTTTATTGTACTATAATTAATTCCCATTTGTTGAAATGAAATGTGTCAGGAACCCTGTCCAAAACCAATGAGAAAAGACTCTTTGTCACGGATGTGGCTTGCTTGTATGGCAGGTAGACAAAAACTCTATTTAGTACAGTAGATACACAAAATCTATTTAAACAGTTTATTAAAAACGAAAATTTTCAGATGTCCTCCTAACTTGCCCTTTTCCTTTATTTCTAATAGTTTTATTTAGCAAATAGTCAGTTAATAGCAAGGGATTTTTCAGCATATAAATAGTTTGATGTCTAAGTGTTAATTAAACAGTACAAAACTCTTGTGGAACATATAATACAGGTTGCAATTTTTCCGTCTACCTGTGAAACTGTAGAAAGGTTACAATTTGACATTGCAAAGATGACATCCGGAGGCTATGCATCTTCCACTCTTTCTTCTCTATTTTTATTAGAAACAACTCAAACCAACTTTGTATAGTAGTACAATAGTACATATATCCACTTACTGTTTCAAAGAGTTAAGATTCTGTTCTTGTTATTTTAACTTTTGTCATCTGCTGTATTTAAAGGCTATAATTTTGTTATTGACTAATATTCAATAATAAAAGTTGAATTTATCATTTTCCCTAATTCCGAGGCCAATTTCTACATATTTCTTTCAGGCTTTATTTTTCAGTAAGCTATATCTCAATGCTTTCTCGCATTACCTAGAGCTCCTGTTCTATAGATTATTTTTGAGGATTTTCTGAATGCAAACATCATATCTGTTATTTATTAACAGTTTTGGTACTGTACAGACAGGACTTGTTCTGAATGAAATTAGATTGCTGTGGATTGATTGGTCTGTTTTCATTATAAAGGGTCTATAGTACTTGTTTGCTCAAGAAACAGTATAAAGAGTATAAGAAATGGTCGGACTCAATCTTTAGCATCTTCAAAGGGGAGCAAGGCAATGACAATGTTGCCTGCAGTTTTGCCCTCAGGGGCCGCTGTGGAGATGCTCAAGTGTAGCTAACTAGCAGACCAATTACTTACAGAGACGACCTTAGGAAGAGACACTCGATGCTGCTGCCACAGGAACAATCCCAGCTCTCGCATGTCCACCCACCCGGCCTAATAGCTCTAAACTAAAGTCTGATGTGCTGTTTGCCCGGACCCTTGGGCCATTCTCAACTTTAAGTCTAGCTTTGTGTCGCCACTTTTCCTGTCAAGACTTTATTATTACCATCTTTGACTTAGGAAACCTTTTACAATGTGTTTATGGGGAGGGAGGGGGTTGACAAATATGCGGGGAAATCATTGTATGTTTCCTTTATAGTTTGAACTCAAAAGCTCAAGGGAATGCAGTGTACTTCACAGATGCAAACATGTTACCATTAATGATACTTAAACATCTTACTTATGTTTTTTTGAAACCAAAGGGCTGTTAAAAAAAGGATCATTACCACAAAACTCGTACTCGCCGTTAGTCGCAGCGCGAGCCTGGGTTTTACAATTGTATATTTTAAAAATTGCAGACAGTAGACTTTTTAGGCGCCTGATGTTTGTTTGCAAGGCACTGTAAAACAATGGTTGTTTGTGGATTGCCGAAGGCAGGAAGTGAACAGTATCCTTTCTGGAAAATACACATAGCGCCGTCACTTCATTATTCTTCACAAGCACGGCTGTATGGGAGGGATTTAACACAGTCATAGTCAATAAGGGAAGCGAACTAACTCACAGACTAGCATACTATCAATCACTCTTGAAGCATGCGGCCCAGACAACGGAGGCTCCCATGTAGTTGTGTTGAGGCAACAGTCCTTTCTCATTCTTTGAGACGTCTGCAGTCCCCCCAGCTTAATCCCCATCTGGCCAGCGGTTCCGTGCTAAAGCTGGGAGATGAGTAGTATCTAATTCCTACACACCAAAGCATTACCGTCTGTCCAGGGCCCACAGAGAAAAGATGGTCGCCAGGTGTCTTCCTGTCTTCAAAGTGTCGGCATTGTTAATCATGCCTCCACCCCTTGTGCGTCGCCTCGCATGTGTTTTATTTTCCCCAGCCCTCACCCCGCTTACACACCCTTACACTTTGTTTCCCTGCCTCTCTCTTTATTTTTGGACAGTCTGTCACCCAGCTGCATTTCCTGCAGGGTTTATGTACAGTTCGGCCCCGATTGGAACCACATTGGCAAAACAGCGTGCCATCTTAATGAAGTCACTGTGATCCAAATGAGTGGGTGGGTGGTACAGAGGGGGAAAACTGGAGAAGCTGTGCCTGCCTGTAAACGACTAGGGAAAACTGCTAGCCCTCCCAACCTGGCCTTTAGCCTCCAGCAGAGTGCTGCTTCCTTCTAATGTGGCCACTTTTATTCTTGAGTCCCCTCCTCCCTGCTTCATCGACTCCTTCAAAGGCAAATGTATCTTTCATCTATCTTTGCTAATGGTATTAACGCGGCTCAGGCTTGTGAACACAGCCTCCGCAGCTGCAATGCCTTTAACGGACTCGGAGAAGAAGTGCTAGCACAACTTATTTGTGCGTTGGAACAGAGAGGGGTACTTATGTATTTTAAAACCTATGCCAAATATTTGCAGTTTACAAGACCAGCAATATTGCAAGGTACGGCTTATCTTATAACAAACAGGAAGTTTTGACCACATGGTAAGATCGTAAAACCCTGTGCTTCAGTGTGTCTTTCTGTGACCCAGAACACTTTGTGATGCAGATAAATGTGAATCATCAACAGTTTTGGGAAGCTCGTTCTGTTCTGTCATAAAAGATATGCACATCCTCTTTGTGAACTTTACAGTCGTTTGTCATTGGTGTCAAGGTTGCATCGCTCCTTGCATTTGCTATTTTGGAACGGCATGTTGGACTTAATTTTTTCTAGTTGGCCGCCCAGGCTCAGTTTCACCACCAGTGCAGAGGGTGCACTCTCAATGCCCCTGCTGACGCAAAACCAAGCAAGTAGAAAAAGAGCGCTTTCCTCTGGAAAAGCACCAGGGGGAATATTTCTGTAGTTTTAAATTGTTAAAGAGGGGATTGAGCCAGAGAAAGTAAGGCGGGGGGGGGGCGTTTCAGTTGAGCAGCAGACGGTTTCACGTGCCAAATCTGTAATGTGTTCCTCTGGGTTGGGAGCTGGCTGAACTCTGGGCTGCAGTGCTCCGGGAGAGGAAGTCCCAAGCCTGGGGAGTTTCAGACATCCTGTTTTGGAGTGCCATTGGCCAGGACTTGGGCTGTTGTACGCCACCTGCAGACTGTAGGACCACATCTGCTAATGTAAAGGGGACAACAGCCGAATGTCACACATCTCCTGCACTTTGCTTCATAATGGCTTCTTTTTGTCTCATGACCTTCCACCCTGACTTTTCTCATATTGCTACATCTAAATATGACTTTAAAGGCAAATTACACTTTTTTAATGGATAAAGTTAGCTTACTTTCGTATATATTATTTATTGATGTGAAAAATGTACAGATTTGGGCTTTATTCATTCATGAGTTAGAGTAAAAACATAATAGCTTTATCATAGATGCCATAACACATTGCCAATAACTCAGTGCCACAACAGTCTCGAAAACTCTGTGACCGAAATATTCATTGTTCAATCACTATTCCAGTTCTTGTCAGTTACCTCAGTGCAGGATCTCAGCGTTCCCTCCCTGACCAGCCTGGCTCTCGCTGTTCTCAGAGTCCCCACAAGCTGATAGGGCAGGAAGTTTGGTGGCGATAGCGCTCCCTCGGTTGTTGCTATTTAGGACAACAGGAAAGGTTTGTGTCTGTCTCGACCAACCCAGCCTCCTGCTTCCTTGACCTGGCCTGTTTATTCAGAGTCGTTCTCACCAGTCCAGCTGCATTTTAGCCTCCCTCATCCAAATGGCCACCATCGGACCTTTTATCTGGCTGTACCCTCTATCAGCAGGGTGTAGTGTTTTCAGGAGTTTAAGATTACAGTTTAAGGTTAATTGAATGCATTTTTTGTTGTGGATGCATTTTTTTTTTCTAAATTTTCTCTGAAAAACTACTTTTAAGGTTTGTTTGTTCGTTTACATGAATCCATACATCACAGTTCATATCTCCTTTCACAGTGTTCCACCTGGGATATTGTGAGTTTGTTTTTGTTTTTTTGGAAACAATATGGTACACTCTGGTTTCTCTTGAACACACACATCTCTCACATATAGTATGCAAACAGTCCGGTGGTGTCATGGGACTGTAGGATACTCATCTGGCATCCCTTAGCTGGTCTGAAAAGTCCTAGTTGCTGTGGGGGGGCTCAACTTCTAACCCCAAGAAACACCAATAGACCCTGTAGGCCAACATCAAAGGGCCAGGACATCAAACGAAACCGAGTGCATAGATGGTCAGCAGGGATAAAAAACAAGCACGAACTCTCCCGATTGTCAGTCCAGTGACTTATAGGCATTTTCTACCCGTTCAGATCAGCGTTTTTGTGAGGGGGGCACAGGGGTGGCGGCCAGTATGCACAGGCTTTTCATGCATCACACTTAACAGTGAGCGCTGGCGACACACGTTGCAGGCTGCATGAGCTGCTGATCCACTGTGCTGGAAGGTGCTCATGTGGATTAAATGTTATGTCACGAACAGCCGCCCGCACCCTCCCCATAAAAGAAAGAAGAGGGATAAAGAAAACATCAGCCTGTTTCATTCTCTATCTTTTCCCCTTCTTCTATCTCTGTCCACCTATCCCACCCCCTTCCCCTTTCCCATCACCACCCCCACCCCCCCGCTCTGACGCTAGCTTGTCTGAGTGGCCTTTTGCCATGCATTCCTCCCTTCCCTGTTTGGCCTCTGTCTCAGGAAGTGGCCCAATTAGTGGATAAACACCATGGAGGAGATGGGGAGGAGGGGGTTGGGCAGCTCCCGCCCCCTGCATCTATGCCAGTACTTGAAAAGATGGAGAGGAGCGCGGGCTCTGTGATGGGTGGAGAGGAGGTCAGAGGAGGGGGGTTGTAAGTGTAAGAGCGACAAATAAATGAATAACTTGAATTTCCCAGGCATAATGAAAATGATGACATACACCATCCTCAGCTCTGTGAAAAACAAACAAGTCCGGTCACTGCTTGGCTCTGATGCCCCAAGAAATGAGACAAGCTTATTCATTTTTATTTTTTTTTTAATTCATGGTGAAAATACTTTTTTTTTTTTTAAAGCATTTTGTGTAATTCCCAACGCTTTTCTTTGCAGTAATTGACGAAATTCAAGGCAGCCGTTTAATTTCAAGTGAATCCAAGGGGATTTCTTTGCTAAACTGAGCAGCTTATTTGGGTTTTAAACTCCTTTAGTTTAAATCAAACCCAAATAGTTTCTTTATGTGAAACTGTAAGAACATGAAACCAAAATGACATTTGTCAATCATTGTTACTTTATGATGACAATAAGCCCTCCCTGTATTATGTTACCACATGTTGCTGCCAAAATCTGATCTGCTGGAAAAGTGACATGAAAAAAATGACACAACCTTTCTTTTGGCAAAATGTATTTCCAAAATGGGGTTTCCCTTTCTGTTTGCTATTATTTCTCTCAGTCATTTTGTATGCACTTGCAGTCCAAACTGCACTCAGATCGACTTGCGCAGACTGTCGGAGTCATAGCCTCGGGGAAGGAAATCTTGATCTGCAGATAGCGCTCTTAATTAGGCCTGTTTATGGTCAACTCCAACCACATATTTTTATTGTTAATTTCCTGTCATGTTTAGTGTGCTTTTAATTAGAAGTTCTCTGACCTTTGATTATCTGACATTTCCAAACTTTCTCTATTTGGCCTCAATCCTGCAAGGTCATCTTGAAGAGTTTTTGATACTTCAGTTACTTCAACCCATATCTTCAGGGTTTTTTTAAAAGTATGTTCTTAAATGATTAAATGGTTTTCATGTATTGCAGAGATCCAGTTGAGCCAAATTAATAACATATAGTAATATATTGTCGTTGTCATAGCTACCCCTCCCCTTAGATTGCAGTGGAATGCTTTTTGGCATTCAGTGACATGTGATTTACAGGCAACACTGATTCAGTGTGTGCACATGGCTAACCTCAGGAAGCACTTAGTTTGACACATGACACTCCCGTGACCCCGAGGTAAAAAACCATTGAATCTGCTAAACTTGTGAAACTTCAAGTAAAAGACTAAAGACTGAGAATCACTCAAACTGCTGTGTAAAATGGTGACAGCAGAGCAAAAACATTCTGAGGGAACTGAAGCACATATTCAAAAATGGTGCAGAGTACACAGTTTCAGCTTTCCCAATAAGCCAACTGAGGGGGCTGGCCAGGAGCCTGCAGCCACTTGGGGGCCTCCAAACTGTTCTTGGTCCTGAGTCTGACCAGCAACTCACTCTAAAGCTACAGAATGTGCGCAACGTGCCCGAAGGGTGGGGCCATCTCTTCGTGAAGGGTAAAGATGCCTGAGAGAATTTAGACATCAGGGGCAGAGAAAAGGGAAAAAAAAGAAAGCTGAAGCACAAGTCATTGATAAATTCCGCAATGCCGTCTTCATTGTGCGTGCGCGCAACAGCGCAGATAACGATGTTTTACTTTTGATTAAGTCAGCATATTAACCTTTACGTAAGGCTAAGGCTTCAACAAAAGCAACAAAACACCTTAAATAGCCTGAAATTTCAGAACTTTTCCTAAATAACTATTGTTTTTGCAGTATTTGAAATTTGCATGGCAATTTTGTTACGAGCTTTTAGTGTGATGTTGCTGTGACATAAAATGAGATCATGTGGTTTGAGCACAGTGTTTGTTGAAATGGTCATATTGAAAGTGACCATTCAATAATATGCAAATCATACTGTACTGCAATTTGTAAACTCATTTTGAACTCTGTTCAAGGTGGTCTGGGTATAAGATATGGACTGTTCAAACTTTTTTTGTAAATACACACTTATTCTAAATTAGACGACTGCAACATCTTCATATAACACTTATAAATACTTTGGAATAATCATCGACAATCACTTATTATAGAAAGAACACATTGAACTTTTCTACAAAAAGACAAAACAAAGACTTTATTTTCTTTGCTGGCTTAGATCCACCAGCTTTTGGGGCAAGGAAGCAAATTATTGTTTTGTTCCATACTTCTGTGATTATGAGCGTTTTACAGTGCTGCACTGTACTGGTACAAGTGTTTGGCCGCAGCTTTGAAGTCAAAACTGTTCCACCAATTGAAAATTTGCTAAAAAGATTGTAGGCCAGCCTGTGGGGAAACTTAATAAAGAATCCTATCAAAATAACATACTAACAAAATAATTTCTAATCCCAGCCACTAAACAGTGAATACAGATTTTTACCATTCAACCAGAGATATAGGGTCCCACAATTCAATTAAGGTTAGATTGATTTTTTTTTTGTGTACCAATCCATATTAAATTTAAATGTTGGGCTTAATGTCAGATCAAATGCACATAAAGGGTCATTGAATCTCATCTTGTCTGCTTTCTCTTGTTTATAATGCCATGTTAACTGTATTGCAAATGGAGCTGCTTTGACAAAAGGCAAATTTCAGACCTGTTCTGAAAATTAGAAGTATCACATCATATTGTTCAGAATGTGGCTTCATTGTCTTGCTAAGCAGGAACATCTTGAAAAACATTCAAAATCCGTTTGCGTTTCGGTGGAAGGTTCCTCCATGCCGTGCCATTGGCACGAATACACCAGCATACCATCGTAGATGCAGCCTTCTGAGCTTTGACAATCTTGACCATCTTTTTTCTCTTTTGACCAGAGGACACAACGTCCAAGATTTCCAAACACATCACAGATGAGCCCGGGCCCACAAGAGTTTCTCCATTTATGGATGTTGTTTATATATGCCTTTAGCCTTGCGTGGTAGAATGTCAGTAAACTTACATTTGTAGATATTTACCAACAACTTCTTTCTTGGAATTATTTGGATGGAATCATTAAAACAAAGTGTGCCTGAGCCCATGTAGTAATATCCTTTATATAATCCTTTCACAAAGCGATGGACCTCCTTCCTTCTGAGCCTTTCATTAATGCTCAACATGTTACTGTCACCTGTTACTAATTAGGCCTGTGTGGTTACGATTGCCTTACAGTAGCAATATGATTAGTGAAAACAAACGAATATTGAAGCGTCTCCTTCCTCGGCCATCATACAAGACAGTAATGGGCCCATGTCCATTATTGTCTATAGCTGAGTTGTTACAATAATGGAGAAATTTAAGTATACTTAAAGGAAACTTGGCTTTTGGGAGAAATTCATCCTGAGTGCAGATGTATTTGTGACAGGGTTCTTCCTCATGGAGAATGTAAGTTAAGACTGCATGTGGTCATCTCTACACAGGCTGTTCAGAATCATACAGTATCATTTTCTGTTCTGCTGTTACAACCTACTGAGTCTTCCAAATCCAATTGAACCAGTACTTCTCCCATCTGTTCTCTCTCTCTCTCTCTCTCTTTCTGTCTCTTTGTCCAAACTCAGTAATTTGATTGACAAAGCTGCCCCCCAACCCTTCTTTTGCCATTTTACAGTTATTTCAACTGGCAAATATGTATTCTGCATTCCACCTCCATCAGTGCCGGCACATGCTGCCCCATTTCCCTGTGACAGTCACTTAACCAACGGTGCAATTACCGTCCCCGTATGGCCAAACACAGTTGGAACCGATGGTTACATAAACAAATGTTACCCGATAGCTATAAATTACAGACGTATGGTCGAATTATAGATGCGTTGACTACTTTTTTCTTTGGGTCGATCAGGGTTGTAATACAAATGTGTGTGTATGAAAATGTTTCTCGTTCTATTGAGATAGTGCTTAAAAGCCCCTGAATGGATCTGTGTCGTCTTTCTTTTCCTTTCTCGCCGGTCGGTGGCTCCACGAGGGTTTGTGGGTCCAAGCAGTATACCATATGGCTGTCAAATTGGATGAATTACTCTGAATGGTCCCACTACTGAAATGCAGAAGATTACTGGAAAAGCAGTTTGCATGCTCCTCTTTATTCAGTGCACACATTTATACTGGCAGCTATTTTACCCATAGAATGAACATAAAGCAAGTTGACAAAGGTGACGTAGGGGAAAAGCTGACATCAAATCTGCTGAATAGATACAGTAGAAAATGTCTTAAACAGCACATAAGAGTTATTTAAATGAAATATTCCTGCCTAGGATATTCTGCTTAAGTATTTCAGTTTCTCTCCAGAACAGGGAGCTTTGAAAGTGTGCAGTCAGTGTAAATGGAGCTATTAAAATCGATCAGGCACTCTGAGGTGACAGAAGGCTGCGTGAAATATGCTTGCGATGCTGACGCGACAGAGCACAAATTCTTTCATGAACACTTATGATTTGTTAGATGAAGAGATCTGTGGCCCTTACGGCACCATGTGGAGGAAACACATACGGAGGGAGACTTTCAAAGAAAAGATGGTTTGTTTGAGTGTGTCAGGGAAACTAAACCAGCCACAGGACATACAAAAGTAAGTATTATATTGTCTAAATTGCAAGAATGCAAGGCTCGACACAAGCATGCCAAAATTGCACATCAGTGTTTGGTACATAAATAGTCATTTCCGCACTCAGACCAGAACAGTAAAAAAACATACCTCCCACTGAAAATGGGATTCCTAGCTGTGAAAGTCAAGCTATTTATGGTATGTGCCACTTTCCACCCCTGAAATATCCGCTCCCTCTCCTCTTTTTTTCCCTCTTTCCTGACAGACAGCAAAAGCTACCTCCAGTCGAACCGCGAGCCAAGATTGAGTTTGACAGGCAAATAGCTGCTCTTAAGACTGTGAAGGCTCATCTGTTGTCATAGCAGGAGCTGGAACCTCAAACGAGCACGTACACACACACACACACACACACATTGTCATCCTCTCACCGAGAGATTTACGAGGCCTGGAGTGCCATGGAGCTACAGTACGGCGGGGGCCCTGCTGTGGTGAGGGCCTCAAACAGAGGGAGACAGGCTGTGTCCTGGGTTAGGGGCTCGGAAAAGGTTGTAGGTTATAAATACTTGACAGTGCAGTAAAACTGTCAGAGCCTTCCTGAAGCAGACATGCAATCACGTACGAGCACACTCGGCCTCTTACTCTTTGTGTCCCCAACTTATTTTCTACTTTCCATCTAGAGTTGTACTTCCTGTGCAAACAGGAAGTTGGGTGGTAAAGTGGATGGCCCTCTGTCACGTATGGTAGGTTTTATTGTGTTTGCTCTGGGAGTATGTGTCTGTGTGTGTCTGTGCATGTCATGGAATGACATTAATTTCACAGCAGATATGGATATTTGCAATTAAAGCGCCATTAGGCTACGTGTGACTTTTAACAGCTTCTTTTGGAAACCAGTGAATTTACTGACAGGTCTCTGTAATGAAGAAGAGCCACAAGAGGAAGAATTAGCTGTTTAATTTTAAGGGTTTTTTTGCCATTTAATGTGCTGTATTAATTGTAGCTGTCAATGCTTTACACTTGCAACTTGTTTTGTAAAGTTTGGGGAAATGTGACAAAAATATACATAGGATTAAGTATATACTGACCCTAAGTCAGAGGGTTCACCAAATGGCGTATGAATGGCATGCCAGTGTATTAACTCATTTTGTGTGTTATCAAAATGCATTTTTTTGCTTCTTGCGTGTCATTTATGTCCATTTAGGCTTTTGTAATGAATATTTCTACATGCAAATAGGATAAAGAACACAATGTAAAACACAGTATAAAGAGCAAGAAAGTTTTACTGTTGGAAGATGTGGAGATGATGGATGGGTGGATCAAACAAGCAGTGGACACTGACACAGGAGATGTTGATGTTGGCAGTTGAAAGGACACATGAAGGACCTTAATAATGGCATGCTATTAATGCACCATTGGTGTGTTTTGAGCAGGAAGTGATCACGATTATCAGAGGATGGAGTTAGGGAGAATGTTATGTTGGATGTTTTACACCACATTTTAGGGATGAAGACTGAAATCTAGAGACTGTGACCATAAACTAATTAGGATCATTTGATCATTCCTTATGAAACTTCTTCTGGTGTTCTGATCTGCTGCTATCTAATCTAATGAGACCAAAATGACAAGGGCTGGTCACTTGTGACCACATTTTAGAAGCAAATACTAATTTTGGTATATCAAACACCCACACATGGACACACACACCATGTTAATACAAAGAGCACACCTCTTACTTGCCGCACTCACAGACAGTTGGCCTCCATGGCCCCTCTACCCTGATGCACATGCAGGTTGGCTGCTGCTGCTGATGCTTCACAATGATAACTTTAATATCTGTCATTGGATAGAAGGGGTGGACTTACAACAACATCCTGACCCTAACAAAGGCTCTTAGAGAAAGGGAAAGCCCCCACTTTTTTTTTTTGCTTTTACGAATCTATAACATACCAGCACCTGCATCACCGTGCTGCTGATGTTCAGGCCCTGACTTATTTCCCTCATGACCAAGGCTCCTTTTTTCCTCTAGTGTTTTGTTCTGGTTGTTCTATTTTCTGTCTTTGATTATTATGATTGTGTGAAAGGTGGCAGAAGAAAGGGTGCCGATGAGGAGCCGCCCCCTCTGATGATTTTATCTCACCCTCTGTGAGGTTCCCATGAAAGGAAACTGAAAGGAAACGTCAGTTTGTTTCTGTTTTGCTGGTTTGTCATCACTGTATTTCAGTTTATTATAGTTTAAAATGATGAAACATTTATCAAAACTCATTAATTTTCCTCTTATTGACAAATTAATTACCAGTTGTTGTGATAAGCCTCAAAGCACCAATATGTTTCTAATGCATTTTTGTGATTGCTAAACAGTATCTGAATCATCTTCCTCCTCCAAAATCCCCCTGACACTCCTGCATTGGGGAAAGCTGTAGCTGACAATTTTAATAGCTTTGCTAAGGTTGTCAACTTCACACTTCTTTTAGGATCTCTTTTTTTTCTGTCTTTTCTCAACAACCACCATTAGTACTATGTTTATGTCTGAGTACAGCACCTTGAATGCCTGTATGTTAAGAGTACCCACATTATTATTAAGCTTTTAACATGGACTTCAATTGGATGCCACCTCATATATACAAGCTAATTTTGAGCAGTCGGTCCAAAAATAAAGCTTGCCTACAAAGAAGAATAATAAATAAAAAGAAAAAGCAGGCATTTATACAATCCAGACTCTTATTTCCTGTTCTGCACAGGTGAGACTACTCAGGTTACTCTTTGATTGTAGCAGGTATGTCAGTCCAATTCACCCTCATGAACGTGGCTTCTTGATTCATATGTACAGTATGTATGGGAATTTCTAAATAGTAGAAAAACTTTTCTGGGCCTGCTAAAAATTTATGTCTGCCTGTTGAAATTATTTCAGGCACAAAAAAATCTTAAGTGCAGACAAATGTCAGTTATTGTATCGTTATTGAGCTATCACTATTTTGCAAAAAATAAACAAAAAAAAAAACACCAGAAACCAGAATAATATAATGTGCCTAAATGCTTAATTAGCCCTGGGTGAGGATCCCTGCATATGTGGGCCTTTGTGATTTATCCATATAACGACTAGAATTAGTTTTTTTTTCTCTGTTTGAATATGCAAATTACAAGACCCAAACTGTCTGTTATTCAACACAAAGGTTGCCGACCCTGCACGGTGT
The DNA here is from genome assembly GCA_001698575.1 of Mola mola. Lineage (NCBI taxonomy): Eukaryota > Metazoa > Chordata > Actinopteri > Tetraodontiformes > Molidae > Mola > Mola mola. The sequence continues at coordinate 2,471,806 of KV751331.1, read as the reverse complement.
GTGTCGACTCCCATGGTTCGCCTGCCTAAACACATCGTGTATATTTTAAGAATGTGAAGTGTGAAAGTGATTCTCGAAAGCCTTGTTTGTGGTTTTTCAAGTCCTTTATCAGATACATGACATTCATAATAAGATAAACGGATGCTGTGAATTCAAGGTGAAGGTTTGTTGAGTCCTTTAACTTTCCGACTGAAGCTGTGATAGAAGTGAAAGCCTCGTAATTCAATATTTTGTGGAAATATTTTCATGTCTCTGCTTGTGTTGAGCAAGTTGTGACCCCAGAGGGCTCTTCAAAGAACTTAGGAAATTTGTACATAGTTTGGGCATTTTGGTAAAAGATAAACTGCAAACTTTACATTTCCACTATTTTCTTACTTTTACTTCGTTCTGACAATGCAGGTCCTCCCTTACATCTCGCAGTGTCACACACTTAAACACTGACACACACACACACACACACACACACACACACTCACACACACGTATACAAACATATATGTGTGCGCTCAGTGAGAAAGAGAGAAAGCAGTGAGGTGTTGCTGGTTCAGAGGGACATGTACATGCAGCTCCTGTTCTGAATAGCACTTCCTGGCGTGTGAAAGGCGAGCTGAGGAGGGAGGGGAGGGATGAAGGGAGTGAGTGGCGGTGTTGGTGAGGGGGGCACCTCCTCCTCCTCGTCCTCTTCCTCTTTCCTCCTACCGCTGAAAGCCCTGTTTGCCATTCTTGTGAGCGTATCTCTGAAAAGGGAGTCAACAGGGGGAGAGGGAGGGAGTGTGTGACAATGAGAGAAGGAGGACCACATCCGTGTTTGCCAGGTGTTCCTTTTGTGATCCTCACCTTGCACTCAGGCATGGACGGCGAAGCGGAGAGGAAGGAATACACCAGGAGAAAGGTGGAAAGAAAGAGAAAGCGTGAACGAGTGTGTGTGTGTGGTGGGGCATCAAGATACAACGCACATGTAGGGAGAGAGAGAGCGCGACAGGAAGGGGGGCCAGAAAAAGCCCCTAGATCCCGCCATTCTTTCACAGAGATAATCTGCAGGGAAGGTGCTGCACACGCAAGGTGTGTATGTGTGTGCAGGTGCATGTGAGCACACACATTTTTCTCTTGTTGTGGGTGTGTGCTGCCTCATATTTATTCAGTGCGGGTTCATGGCTTTTATGCACGCTATTATGCTCCAGTGATAAAACGCTTTTCCACAGCCCATCAACAATGCCTTATCGAAATCCCCAATCACAGCCCAGACTGCAACAGCCTGCTAAACCTGAACGCACACCGACGAAGCGATAGCGCCGCTTTTCAGTCCTTCACATCCCCAAGACCCCCCAAGTCAAGCTAGCTCCAAATTCATGTATTACTGTAAACACTGTTCACTTACTGGCCTTTCCACAAACTGCTTCAATACACAGCATTTGAAAATTACACCAGGGACCCTAATCTGAGAGAGTTTTGCCCAAAAGATGCTTATCTCAGTAGACCTCTGCTCTAAGAATGGACTTCAGATGAAATTGCAAGCAGATGGCACCTAGCAAAGACATTCTCCTGTTTTATGTGATTGAGGCCCTGCTGTAGCGTTGTTCCTAGCAGCCTGAAGAAGAATTGTTTGGGCAATCTTGAGGCACTAATGCTGGGTAGTTGCAATAATAGAGGGACTGTATCTGGGCCTCCAAAATGGCACTTAAATCTTGATCGGCAGCCTTTTCCTGGCCACATTTTGATACCTTCCGACATGAATTTTCACAGAACCAGTTGTTTGAAATGTCCTAAATATATATAAGTATATGTAAAGGCTCTTGGGAAATCTTTCTAATAGTCAAGCAGACACACTAAGACTAATAACGTAACTTCCTCAGGTAATAATAAAGTCTGATTTTATTTGCCAATCTACTTTAATTCCAACTGAATGAACACTTTCATGCCCGTGTGGCTCCATCCGTGTGCTAATTTGAATACACACTTGGATGAATTAGTAGCTCTAACCTGACCTTTGCTGGAGAAGCATAGGCTTGTTGTCGGAAAGCCAGTGACTTTCAGTTTGTGGTTTGTTAGTTTCGAGATTAAGCAGTTGACAGCATGTGAATAGACCAGTTTATCTATCTTTAGAATCTGAGGGTTTTTGTTTTCTTGCCAAAGGGAATCACCAAGATCCGGAGCTGTTACACAATCAGAGGTGTGGTTAATTTTCTGTAGATTTCTTCAAAACCAGGCATTACAGAAGTCAAGCTGGACAAGTTCGTTTTTTATTCTCAAACTCTCTTTGCATCAGTTCTGTGCTCTGATGGACTGAAAAAACCTTGATGTTTGCGTTAAAGTGTCTAGATTGTGTTTGTGTCTCTTCTTCCTCTGTTTTACATCACATCTCTTGGGTATAATCTGTTAAAATACACTGCATACTGAAGACATGAGTCATGAAACACTTACCTCAATGCCAAATACACTTGTTAACATGGACTTTCTCTATGATTTGATTTTAAAGATGCAACACATTTTTTTGGCTATTACAGCTCTATATGTAGTTTATCTTTGATTTTGATTATATAGAAACTGAATATGCTGAGATAGGCTCCAGCCCCCCACGACCACTAACAGGATAAGCAGTAGAAAATGGATGGATGATTCCAAGAGCTTATTTTCTAAATGAGCTGTAGAAATATCTCAAGAAAAAGTTTGTATGTTATCACCTGGCTTGCAGTGTCGAATTTAAGTCAGCATGTAAAGCCTCAGGGTAAAAAATAAAAAAGGAAGGGGAAACAAACATAATTGAAGTCACGCAACCTAAACGTAGTAGCCGCAAGAATATATCTTGTCCTTAACCACTGTGACTCCACAGCACTATTCATTTCACGCAGTCCTAGAGAGCACGATTCAATTACCGGCATCTTACTGTAAGACTATTACAAAAATAGACTGGTGGGCGGTGTTGTGTTTCACCCAGTATACCCAAGGTCAGGAGACTGTAAAGAAATATCCTCTTGTACAAGGAGGGATACATGTCTCTGCAAACAGGGCGTCGCTGAGTTGACTGAATAGATAGGACTGCTAATAATGCAGTTATTACTTTGAGATCTCTAAATGCCTCCTGTCAATGGGTCTTCCCCATTTTGATTGATTGATTTTATGTCAGCATCATGTGCTCGAGGTGCCCAGCCCACATTTCTTATACCGATGAAACATCAATGTATCATATTGCAATATTTCTGACCAGCATGTCCTTTGGACCTGCACAAAGTAAACTATTGTAGGTTGTATAGGTAAAGTGTTGTTAACTAAAGCTGTACCACTATCAAAACAATAAAGTTTTTAGTAGCTTATCTTGAGATGTAAAGACATAATGCCAAGTGTTGAATTTGTACCAACATTGTATTGTTACCAATATTTTAGCAAATCCAAATTCTGTTTCAACACTTGAGTTCGCAAATTCAGAATTTTCTATTGAAACGTGCTTGTTACCTGTTTCATTCCCGTGTCTTAAGCGTCTCAAAGTTTGAAATATATTCCATGTGTTTTCTGAGATAATTGTTTGCATGTTAGTCAAGTCATATTATCGGTTTTCTCAACCAGCCACAAGCAATATAGCATGTATTAACTGTAACAGTCCCACAGTGTTGTATCTTTCAGTCTATGTCCATGGCTGTGATGTTGGGATGACCCGTTGACCCTCTAGATAAACCGCACTATCAAATCTCTTTACTGAGCGAAGGATGCCTAAGCCTGGTGACTGCAGTGTGTTGTGTGGCCCATGGCACTGGCTTGTCACTCCATATCCAATTCCGCCATCCATTCCCGTCCACAAACGGCAGAGCTCACCCTCCCCCTGACCGTCGCCATAGAGACAGCCAGTCTGACCTGGAATGCCACTGTTCAGCCCTACTGAGGGTTTCGCTCCCCTTTTGGAAGAGCTGAAAGTATCAATTAAGGCAGCACTGGTTCCCTCATGCACACCCCCATCCTCCCCTCGTCCCGCTCCCACAGTCACATGCAAACGGAACTCAAGAGGACACCAATTTGACCAGATTCCACTTTCTCAAATTGCAGGAAAACACACTTAACTGATGGGCCCCCCGACTTGAGAGGGGCCATTGTTGTGCATCTTGACCCGCCAACACATGCTCCTCCCCTCACCTTCCTGTGGCCTGTCTCCCCTCCGTGTCACTTAACAAGCTAAGAGCACACCTTTTTCCAGTAGGCCAGCAGGCCCTCAACAGGGGATCCTTTGACCAGCCCGGGCCTCTTTGGGCATCTGAAGGGCCATTCTCCATGGTTAGGAACCACAAGGGAAAGTGTGTAAATGATACCTGATGGAATGTAAAAAGATCATTTGATAGGTTTAGGTAGGAAGACATATCTGTCAACACTACAGGACAACTGCACTAAGCAGTCGGTGCTAGATTAACTTGGACAACTGTGGCTCAATGGCTGATTCAATTCCCTGATGTAAATGTTTTGGGACTTTTCTGCAAGACACAGTATGAGCTTATTATGCAATACTTTTGTTGATATTGTAAAAAAAAAATTCTTACATTTTGATTCCCCTGGTGGTCTTGTGGCCCCAGGGTCAGTTACCATCCCTTCCCAGTTAGTGATCCAGCTTTGGTCCTATTCTGTACTTCTCTTATTAGCTTCTCGGTCTCTTAGCCTCTGTCATGATATCCGTAGAGCCTCCATACTGGTTCCTTTTCCAGCTCGCGCAGGTCTGGGTTTGGTGTTCATTTTGGCCTCACTTCCATCTAATAATCGCCGGTCAGGACTTGAAAAACTCTCTCCCTGAATGTAAGCCAGGATTCTTCCAACCATCTGGCGATGCGGTTGCATCGCACTGCACAGTTTTGCATCTGTTCCAGAGGGAACGGCATGTTTCCAGAGCATGCACATCATTCATCGTATCGGTAAACGCGCAATTTCATGCACTCACTTAAATTTTTTAGAGATGTGCATTGCTTTTAATTAGCTTTTTGCACTAGCACTTTTTTGAATCTCTGTTGTTAATTGGTGAATATTTACTGACACACTAAAATTTGAATTTTCAGCAACCTATGAAACAGCAAATAGTTAACGGTTTAATCCTAACAACTGTACCCAACAATTATTCCATTGGCTTGTGTGTGTTTACCTGAGGTGATTCACAAGGCTGCCCTGTGAAACTGTGCCAGTGCATCCCGAATCCTTTGAGGTGTGTACTTGCATGTGCAGTTACAGTTTGCTTTGGTTTTCAATCTCTCCATCATCACTGAGAGACATTCCTCAACAGACGGAATAGGAAGCGCAGTATGTAATTTGCACCGTCTGAAATAATTATTCAACTACGTTCAGCTGCTCTGCATTTGATGGGAAGTTCCTAAAAAAGACCTGTGATTTAAGAAAGGAGGTCAGCGATCACCACATAAATTACCTTACCATGCTGAACGATTGACCAGGAGCAGATGTGTCTTTGGCACTTGGCACAACTTCTCTACCAGATCAAAAAAAAAAAAGGCCAAACCCTCAGACCATAAACATGTCCTTCCTCAATCCCAAATGGAGGCTACAGCAGCACAGCATGCCTCCCTCCCTCCCTCCTTCATTCCCTCCCTCTTTCTCTCTGTTTCAACACATCCCTCTCTCAACTTCCTTCCTGCCCCACCCATTGAATTTTAATACCTGCCTGTCATGTTTTCTTCTCTTTTTTTTTTTTTTTCTCTACCTCCCCCCTCTTTTACCAGACCCTTGCTGTGTATCTAGTAATTACCAGAGCACTGAGAAAAACCCTTTCATTTAAAGGATTGGCAATTATCTCAGTGGAACACAATAAAATGGCTTCCCCTCAAGAGGAAGGGGAAGTTTGAGCTGCGGTACGCCACTGCATGTCGCACCGCCTTGCTCTTGAAGTGGGAGCAGAGGTGGAGGTCCTGTAGGAGGTGTATTTTTTATTTTTTTTAATCCTCATTGAGCATGCCGGGGAAACAACAGGGGTCAAGTGTTGGGCCTTTATTACCACAGATTTGCTTCTTCTTCGTCGTCACTCTTAAAATATGAACATGGTTTCAATGGAAAAAGTTGGAGTACCTACATTAACCAGCCTTGATTTAGAGCCTTGGCCTCCTGTTCACCTCCAGGGAAAATCTATAAAGTTGTCCAACCCATTTTAAATAACAGTTTTATGATGCTGTGGAGAGAGTTTGATCCTAATATCTCATTGGGAATAGGTGGATCAGTCGGCTTTTAGAGTAGCAACAAATGAAACTGTGACAAAGCACACAAAAATGTAAATGAGCATAAAATTGTAAAATGTATTATTTGGGGATGTGTGGAAAAGGGAGTGTTGAATTTGGCGGTAGTAGATGTTTTTAGTGTTTCGGGCTGTGTAAATGTAGAACGTGTTTGAGTTAGATCATAGACGACATGCTAAAAATCAGATCACTTAGCCAGATGTGATAATGTGGCTAGTTAGCAGTAATGGCAGCCTGCATTTATCTGACCAGTAGTTCATCATGTTGGCAGACTGGAAGCCAACTTCTTTTCCATTGGTGGTCCGTTGGGTGATTGAATGCAATCTTACTTTTCTTCTGAGGACTCTTGATTCCAGTACCTGAACTAAATGTACTGGAAAGTACTGAGTACTTGAACAAAATCAGTATTCTCTATTCTTCAAACCTAATATGTGCATACTTCACTGTGTGTATGATTGAAATCTTCTATATGAAAGGTAACGTGGGGCCAAGTCCTGCTGTATTACTATAAAGTGAGTTGGCAGCATACCACAACTGATTAATTGTAACTGATTTCAGGAACAGTCAATTTTTGCTTATGTATGTGATGACAAATTCCAGATGCACTTAATAAGGTCAGCTTTGGCACCAATACAGAATAGTCAGTCAAGGAATCTGTTCAGCCAAAAAATAAATAAATATGTACATTCGCCAACATAATGGGTCAAGCATCAACATGTTACTCAATTATCCATCGTATACATTGAAAATAGTTGCCACTGGGGCTATTTTTTCATGGAAATTAGTTCCAGGGAAAACGTTTGACGGCAAAAATCTGTGTTTTTAGAGTACTTTGGGAAAAACTCCATCCACCTGGACTATTTCAAAGCTTGCATAAAGAAAAGCTATGCCTATATACTGCAGCAGATATGTGGTAAAATCTGTTGTCACATGTCATCACCCGCTGCTTCACCTGTCCAAGAAACACATGTCCGTTAACTGGAACCGGAAGAACCAGTTGCAGGAGAGACCGCCTTATCGATCAGTGCCAGAGCGCGGCAGCGCGGCTGGTGTTAACGCCGTGTCGTGTCAGCACTGAGCAAGCTTTGTGTTTCACATTGCTGCTTCTACCCGCCCCGCAGCCCCACCTGTCGTTTCTTCGCCGCCGGCTCGGAGAGAGAGGCAAAGTTTGGCTGGAACAGCTGGTTGCCTTGGCAACACTTTGTGCCACCACAGCGGATTGGAACGGGAACTGGCCTATCCATGTCAGTCTACAGGCAGGATCTGGGCCATGCCTTGTGTTAACAGATTATCTGATTTCCATTCAGACGGCTCGGGTATCAGGCCCAATCCTCCGCTCTCTGGAAAAGCGACCCCAGCGAGCTTCTTTCTGAAAGCCCCCAGAGCCTTCCTCTCTTCTCCCATTTCCTGTCTTAATTACGCACTCCTTTGTGCTGTTGTTTTTTTTCCTTCCTTCCCTCCTCCTCTTCTGCCTCCCCTACTCCTTCTCTTACCCTTATCCCCTTCTTTCTTGCTGTCTCCCACTCCTGTTTTGTGAGGAGATGAGGACCAAGATTCTGAAGTTTGAACTGTTGTTGTGGGGACTGTCCAGGGTTCTTCCCCACCACCGCCACCACCCTCAGCCCATCTCCCTTCCATCATCTCTCCACCTGAAAGGGAATACTGTGTTTTCGATGCATAAAAGGCTCGGTGCTGTCAACAGGATGAATCCACCAGGGCCCTAGAAAACATACTCAGATTCGCAGCTACAGTTTCTGTGAAAGGGGCGAGAGTCGGAGGGTGGATGGGTGAGTGAGGGAGGCAGCTGGAAGGGATTACTGTGCAGTTTCATAGGCAGCACAATTACAAACATACCAAGTGTTAACTTGGGTGTGCAGCCTAACGCAAACGATGATGCCGAGCTCTCAAACTGGAGCAGATCTTTTTTGAAGTTGTCTATTTATTTATTTTTTGTATACTGTATATGCAAATGTGTTTGTGGAGTTTTTCCCGAGGTGTTCACATGTGTTCAGCTGGACTCCCTTCAGAGTTGAATCAAAAGCTCATAGTGAAGTAAAACCAGGGGAAAATGAAGATATAAAAGTAGAGTTGTTGTAAACACAACAGGCATGTAAACCAGGTGGCCCCCTCTGCTGTGACAAAAACAGGTTTGTCGCCATCCTGCGCCGGATCCGGTTACCCAGCTAGGGCATTGAGGCGAGACCAACAGAGGGTGACCTTGTCTGCGGCGAAATCTGACACAGGTTTTCACATGCTGAGTGGGGGATTTTTTTTTTTTCCTCTCCTTTTCTGTCTTGTTATCTCCTGCAGTAGGTGGCTAATTGCTCTGATTGTAGATTACATTTAGCATGCAGCTCCTTTTGTGTGTCTGTGGTGCTGTAAGACGTAAAAGCAGATACGCTTGAACTTGGTTCAGGGTCGCTAGAGATGGAAACTTTGATTAATTCCCTGTGAGAACCACAAACTGTTGGGCAATTTGTATAGTTTGGCCATTTTACAAAATTGGATGTATTTATGTTTACATTTAATCCTGCTTTTTGATTTAAAAAAAGTTAAGTATTTAAAAAATTGTTGTGACATCCCAGTTTTTACACAATCAGACCTTTTATGTCTGGAAATGTTGCCTTCCATTACATTTAACTACATTATGTTAAAACCCCATTGTGGTGCATCTTCTTTTTAAAGAAACAAAAGGTTTTACATGTCAATAGTCTCAAAACACACTTGAAATTTGATAATATCGGCTCACAGATGTTTCATGTTTGTAAACATTGTGTAACTATTTTAGTGTAAATAATTAGTGAACCTATATTGTACATATCAAGTCACACGAGGGACTTTCTAGCGGTGCCAAACGTTCCTGAGTAGCCATGTGAAGGACTTTCCTGATGGTCCATTGGTGAATATGTGGAAAAAAATTGAAATTATACATAAATAGATAATTGCTACACAGCCATTTGGTTAAATTCAGTATGATATAATGACATTTTTAAATGTACCTTTTTTTTTTTTTTTTTTTTTTAAATAAAAAAGTAAAGTTGTTTCATGACCTCAGCCTTTTCCCTGCTGGTGCTAAACTCTATTCTAACACATTATGGCTCACTATCCCAGATTGTAAACTTATAGTCAACAAACTGAAATTCTGCGGCTTCTGCTGGACGGTGAACAAGCTTATTCACCAGACCGACCCGTATTATTTTAAACTTGTAGATCTGTTGCTGAGGCCATTGTTTGTTTATATGAGCTACTATGCGCTAGCTTACTTAAATCAAACATGACAGTGATGGTTTGCTTACAAGAGGTGTACTATCCAAAGTTTGACTGATTGTAGTGATGAAACAAGGTTCCCTTATGGTTCTAAATAAAATCAACAAAGACTTTCATTGAATTCTATTAAAACAGCAGAATTCTTGTCCAAGAGCTTCTGATATAGCTGCCAGAGGGTGTTTATTTCAGCCTACCCCCTTCATTTTTTACATTTTGACCACTTTTGGTCATCAATGCACTGAAAGTTACATACCATTTAGCCACATGTCCATAATCATGCAGATGAAAACAGGTAAAGGACTACTTGCTGGGCATTGAAGCCTGTCACATCTCCGACAGTGCCATTTAGGTATCAGCTACCTTCATTTAACTCCATTAATCCTGGAGCATCTAATGGTGGTGCCACAAGGTACGTCTCCATGTCACCCCACTTCAGCTGACCCTAGAACCCTTGTCTTTTCCAAACTTGGTTCTTTCTTCTTAGCCAAAGCCAGGCGCTCCCCTGTTCTGCCATCTCGGCCAGATATGGTCATTCCCACACTCCTCCAGAAGAGCTGGGTGGTTGCGGCCATTGTTCCGCGGATAGCTGCCTGCCACCCAGCCTGCCACTCTGCATTCAGCTGTAAACTCTATGCAGGCAGGCTGTTAACTAATGCTAATCATGTAATATAAAATATAGAACAATTAGCCACCTTGTGTTAATACTCCAGAAAAGGTTGTGTCGTGCATCACCAGAGTAATCTGCTGTTAGCTAGTTAGCTCAGATATGCAGCAAGTAGCTCGATGAGCTGACTCGTCAAGGTGAAGGAGAAGGTTTTTAGTTTGAGCAACTTTTGACTGATATACTATAACAAATCAAATCATGTCTCTGTTATGTTGATCTAGACTAATTGATCAATAAAATAATTATTGCAACTCTGCTTACTGTAGTACAGTGGGAACTATGCTGGCACTTGATGGTGACAGAGAGAGCATTTATTTGGCCTTTTTCCTCTCTGTGTTACTCCACAAAGGGGTGTTTTCTCCATTAACGTTTCCTGTCTCACTGTGCACGCACACACACACACCAGCATGTAGCGGCACACACCCCTATCTGTCACCCTGGCCCAGTCTCAGCTCAGGATGAAGGTAAACAAGTTAATGTTTAGATTTCACGGAAGTGGAAACTGATCCGCCCGACTTGGCTCTGTCACTCAGCGACATGACTGTTTATGTTTGTCTCTTTGGTAAGTATCTGTGAGTGGCAGCATATGTGAGCATACATGTGTGTGTGTGTGTACAAAAGTGCAGCATTCCTTAATGAGGAATGTTCCTAATGACTATTTTCCCTTAAGTTTTAACAGAAGCACTAGTTGAGTAGTCTATAAGTATGAAAACACTGTACAAAATTGAACACAATTTCTTCCATAAATGTAAACATTGTTACATTGAATGAGCCATTAGAAACTGTAGAAATTTGATTTTATCACTTATAACTTTATAACTGATCCATCAGTTTTGTGGCTCACTGTCAACACAACTTTGGAGGACATATATTTTCTCAATGGGTAAGCACAGCGAATCCCTACACATTAAAACATTGGTGGTGAATAAGCTGATGTTAGTGCTGTTTTATCTTTTATCCTGCTAACTGAAGAGAATGAGAGAACACCGATTAACACCAATGGGTGAAAATTAGCATTTATTCTTTACTTTTATCTTAAACCCCTACAAGTGGATTTTTGAAAAGATATGAAATAAATGAAAATTTGTG
>KV751331.1:2438634-2454343 GCA_001698575.1 Mola mola | reverse complement strand
GGCCTTGTTAAGTGATGGATGGGCCCCCTGCTCTTGCTGTGAGGGAAGGAGAGAAAAAGCCTTTATTTTCCTCCACAGCAATCAGTAGAGTTTATCCGTCTCAAAACTGAGTGTCGGCTCTGCTTTTTGAGAGCACCTCGGAACCCTTGGAGCCTGAGCGCCTGGAGGCCACGAGCTCTTCTCCATTATGCGTGCTGAGAGAATTAACTGCTGATAACAGGTGCCATCTTTATCCCAGAGAAGCCAATCCAGAATGAAAAAGACTGAGCAGAAATGTGCATGCTGGTGTGTGTGCATTTGTTTGCCAGCATGACTGGGAGTGTCTGTTTTGAGTTATTTAGCCTGGAGGTCAGCAGGTTTGTACTGGCATGCTGCCGCGAGATACTTCCAGGGAGAGCAACTCAGGAAGTGTCCCTGGCACGTCCTCTGTGTGGTGCAATACGCGCTGCCACGACTGGCTAGACCTGCTGTGACAAACAACCGTAGACTGTATTCCCCAGTGTACCCTTCTCACCTCCTGTACACACACAACCCTGCCGTTCCCATTCATCTGTGGGGAGAACTGTGACATGGATCTAATTCTCACGTGTTGTTTCTAAGTTGTTTTGCCATCTTTTTGATTTCCTGACTTTCATTTAATGATAAACCCCCATTTCAAACCTGCCATCCATCCATCTCCCAGCAGGCCTCCAGAGCAGACACCCTCTCCCCGTGCGGTGACGTTATTCCTCTCTGTTTTATGCCGAGGGCTCGCCGTCATCGGCAGCCAGACTGTCTCCTCAAACAAGTGGAAGAATCCAGAGACCTGAAAAACAAGAACATATCCTCCCATGATCCATTGCCTCTTTGTCAGCTACGGCTCTGTTGTGGTTACCTAAGGGTAGCTACTAATGTTTGTCTCCAGTTTCCATCCTCTCATGTTCAGTACACATACACAGGAACGCAGAAGTGCAACAGATAAAAGGCAGGAAAACTGTCCGTCGCCCCAGTAAATAGGAATTGGTTATCCAGAGGGGAAATTAAGAAAAACATAAAATAGAACACTTAGAATTGCATCCGGCACACTTTGCAACCAGCAGGGTTAAGAACATTTGATGGTTTCTGTCATTGACCCCTTAGTACAGCTGCAGCTCACAGTGTTTTTCATTATTGTTCTGGTTCAATGTTAATTCTTAACCCTGGAAAGAGCAGGGGAGAATATCTCATCTCATGGTCCATTTAGATTTTCTGAAGCTTTCTATAATTTTTGAGAAAGAGCCCAGGTGTCAAGATTGTTCATTTTTTTTTATTTTATTTTTTTCCTAAGCAAGCCGTGGATTTCTTGTTTACGCAAATGTTCGGGTTTTGGCAGCCAAGAATCATTCAGTTGGAAAATCTGCAGTATTTTTCCATATAATTTCAACTGCCAGTCACCAAATATTAAGTCTGTAAAATTCCAGGCTTAAATCTTTAAATGGCACGTTCTCTGTGGTCCAAACACCCAATTTTAAAAAGTTTAAAAGTTCAAAGATAGATGCCAAACAACTGTTTGACATTTTTGCTTCATCATTTAAAAACATTGCCACTGTTTACGAAAGAACTTGTGCACTGTCATGCTTTAACCATTGAGTAGACAGGTTAACATACTATAAATACATCTATAATAGATGTCTCTGTGTATAAAAGAAACAAGGAGGCTGTGAGGCTTGGGAGATACACGGTGCATGCAGAGAGGCAGGAATAGGAGTGTGATGACTATGTAAACAAGAGTTCAAAGGCTGCTCATCCGGTCCCTCCAACCTTCACTGATCACTCCTGACATGACCTCCTGCATGGCTTGCGTCTATGTGTGTCTCCTGCCTTGTCTCCTCCGCCGGCCGGGGTTTAGCCCCGCTGTGGCCTGTCTGGCCCAAAGCCAGGGGCTCCACTGTCTTTACAACAAGGCCTCTCTGGGCATTGGGAGAAGAACAACAATAAAACTGTCGGTTCCAGTCGACATTTGCGTTCCTGTTGATTTTTCTTTCCAGCGCTGACACTAAATGCTAATTCACGGCGAGCAAAATGCATTTTGTTTTTTTCAAATCCTGCTGTTCTTTGGCTAGAGGGCTGATTAAATGGGTAATCTGCCCAAACCAAACAACACCATACCATCCCTTGGCTTGTCACAGCACAGCTGAAGAGAGCCAATGGAAACGGGGCATATTTGTCCGTCCGTCTGCCTGTCTGTGCTCGAGAGGCGCCTGCCACTTAATGACGTCTGACAAGCGAGACAGCGGCAGCTTTGGGTACTCAAGGACTGTTTTGGGGTCACAGAGATGTGATCTGTAGGAAGTGGAGGGTTTATCAGATAACGTCCTTCATTGTCTCCATGCTGACTACTAGAAGAGGAAAACTAAGATTTCACAGTTTGCATTTTAGGCATTCAGGGCACATGATCAGTGCAGGAGTAGAGGAAGCTTCACTCTATCTCCACTTTAACAAGCAATCAGTTTGGAGGCCAACGGTCAGAGCCATAGTGTGCTGACGGTATGTCTGTGACCCTAAAGTGGGCTCGTACAAAGTATGTGCTGGAAAAGTTAAAGTAATTAGGTTTTGGTTGAATATAACATGTGTTACCCTCAGCAAGCCAAGAAGAGATTGATGTGACAGCTTATGAAGTAAGAAGGTAAACCAGGCTGACTATATTTTTTTTTGTTGTTTTTGTTGTTTCTCCTTTGCCCTCCCAGGCTCTTATGCGTCCAGGTCGCCTCGACCGGATCATCTTTGTGCCGCTTCCAGATGCTCGAACCCGACATGAGATCTTTTCGCTCCAGTTCCGCAACATGCCCATAGCCCAGAACGTGTGCCTGGATCACCTGGTTTCTCAAACCCACAAATATTCTGGCGCAGAGGTGAGCTGAATTTTCTTTGATTTATTGACAACGAGTGGAGCAGAAAAAGAAAACCAACATAACACTCAACCAGGAGAAGCATAAAATATGTCAAGTAAATACTCCTTTCCCCACAAAAACAAGAGAGGAGCCACAAGAAGATGATTTACGAAATTGTAGGTGACTGTCTGATTTATTTTGGAACATAAAAGGCAGTGTATGCCTACTCTGTCACAATACGTCTTTGGCATTAACTGTCCATATTTTCATTTGTCACGGGTCAAAATTTTATCATCTTTACCTATTAATAATAATGTTGATGCTCAAATAAGAACTATGCTCTTCCATGTCAGGCCTGTCGCTTCACAACCGACTGTGAGTCATCGTACTAAACACTTCTTTGTTTGGCACATTTGTTTCTTGAACAGTTGAACAGAAAAACGTCCTTCAGACTACAGTGTAAGAAGGTTCGCAGTTTTAAACTGAATACATTTTGACCGAATAAATGTTAATTTTCGTAGGTTCGTTATTTATTGCGAACCTCGTTGTGGAGCAGAAAGTTAGTTAAATATAGGTTTTTGAGAGTTTTCTGGAGTAAATCTTATTCAGAAAAATCATATTTGTTTTTGACCTTCGCTGTGCCTCATAGTTTATATACCTTTCAAAAGAAAAAAAAACATTCTTGTAAGATGCAGTGTATCTTTCCCCCTGAATGTAAATCCCCGCTGTATATTTAGACCTCAGGGGTCACAGACATGATAGAAATGTCACGCTGGTCTTCTGACAGGCTTAGAAAACAAGCATTTTTAAATGATTCAGACTCCTGCATGCCTTGTCGAGCTGTGAAAACACATATTTCATTGTTGTCCTGTTCCTGCTCTCTGTGTGACATGTTTATAAGTACTGCCAGAAGAATCTGTCATGAGTTCTTTCCCTTTGGTACACGTGAAACTATTTTCTTGTTCAGCTACTTCTAATAATTGATTGGGTCATCCTAGATGAACACAGTATCCACTAAAGTTGACGTCACATTGCTTTCTTTGTACATTGATTAATGTGCTGTACATTTGTCTGCACTGTTTTTACAAGTTTGAGGTTGGTGTCAGACCTGTTCTAAAACAGACACGATGTGAACCCTTTCTGAACCCAACATAAATAGATTAATATTCAAAAAAGAGACCAGATCCAAAAGCAACCCAAAGAGAGTGAAACCTCATCCAACCAGCCCCTATGATAATTACAGCACACCTGAAATGCACTTAACCTAACGCACCCGAATAGAGAGAAAACACAATGTGTCACATCATTTTTCCTGCGCTCGTAACTATGTGTTACATGATCTGAGCTGAAAGTGAGTTTGCTCTGTTTGCCTCTGTGAGTAAAACGTTAGAAAGTTCACTTCAAGAATAATCAGTCTTACGTAATGTTTCAACCCTGTCTCATCCCAGGTCACAACAAAGCAGCAGTTTGTAATGCCCCCTTTGAATACCATCTAAATGTACAAGATACCTTTTGGTTTTGGCTGGCTGTAGCTCTCAGCCTTTATTGGTGCAAACAGGCCGTTTGGTGTCCATGTCTGACGTGCTAAGCCTTCCCCTTGCTTCTTGAGGCAGTATGCAAGGTCTGCGTTTCTGAGGTTTAGGAAATGACACATGGTACATGGTTCCATGCAGGACCTGAACTCCAGTCTCCCAGGTAAAAGTCGCTGTGACCCGCCCTGTTCCTGACACTAAAGGGTACCTCAGGGATCAAATGTGAGGGACCGTAACAAAACGTCCATGACTGACAAGCTGGCTGAGTGTGTGTTTCCTTTAGTCCTGAAACAATTTATTCACTTAATTTAATTAGTCATTCAACAGAATATCAGACAGGAACTGTTTTTTTTCCCATCTGGTTTGAGGTATTGATCTGACACATTGATCTTAAGCTTTTTTACCATAATGTCCTGTCAACCTATGGTATCCTGTTTCAGCCCCATGTTGCCTATGTTTCCTCAACTGTCAATTTGGGTTTGGACGATTTGCTTTTGTCCCAATTCGATCGTATCACGATAACACCAATTGGGTTTGTATTGCGATTCTATAAGTATTGTATATTGTAGTACTGATTATTGCGATTTACTTAAAGAAAATAAAAGTTAAATCATACACTTCTAGAGATAATATACCACGAGTCACATTTCCAAAAACAATGCACACATCATGTGTCAGTCAGCCAGTCTGGCTACCTAAAAAAGTGACACTTTCAGCTGCTCTTTCTGGAAACAGATATGTCACATCATTGCCATCTGCACTATCGTAAACAAATATATAGAATCATTTTTTGATATAATACCAAGAATAAATGCAATACTTAGCTAATTAAATGTTTTCCCACTCCTATTGTCAATCAAAACGATCAAACCACACACACTCTTTAGCAGATTATTCTTTAAACATTCAACTTTTATCCATAAAAAAACTGCATACATATCTAATAACTGATTTAGTTTTATTTAACTTTAATCACAAGTATGTATGTATCTTTGAGAGATATCCCACAATGTGTGGGAAGTGGTTTCCGAGTGCTCAAACATTTATCAAGCGGCATGTATACACTTCAGCAAGCTCAGAAAACTGTTCAGCTGTTGTAAAATCTTGTCCGGTCAGGACAGGGAGGCGTCGAGGGCTTTCCGTCTTGTCGTTTGACATTATGAGCCTCTCGAGGGCAGTCTGAGGGCCTGCTCATATCCGGAGAGCACACACACTCTTCCTGATTCCTGACTGCCCCCACCCAGAAAAGGAGCCTAAAGCAGGCGTACACCTGGTGGAGGTATGCAGAAGAAACCAATCCCTCACTATCAGGTGTTGTGTTTGACATTGGGGTTTCTGGTGTGGTGTCTCATCTGTAAAATGGAAGTTTGTAGTCACTTGCTACTGAGCTCTGGGAACCCCACAAAAATTCAAAGACAAGCCACTGTCAAGTCGATTAGTGCAGGTGGAAAACAAAGCCGTATCTCCTCTACGTATTAGGTTTTACATACCAACACAAGCTTTAAACTCCCCTGATCTCGCAGGAGAAACTGAGAAACACAACGCTGAGCATAATATTATTTACAAGAAACAAGCACCGAGGGAAAAAAAGCAACAAATCACTAAGTAAATAAACAAGTAAATGGCCGAACCCACTGATTGTGTCAGTTTATTGGTAACATCTTGATGGCAGTCACCCTTCAGGCAGGGGGTTTTCACATCAAGGCACCAGGTCACTTTAATGTGCAAGTTTTTGAGCTGAAATGTTCCTAATTTTCCTTCTCTAACCAATTTTTTTTACTGGAAACTGATCAGATTTTACTCTTGATGTTAATACCCACAAACACAAGTGTTTCCAACAACCATTGCAGTTTACAGTAAATGAGAAACAATGTCCACTACTAACTACGAAAACTATGGACTGCAAATTGTTTTTCTCTAGTCGGATTTTTGCATTATTGCCTTTCTGTACACGATATTAATCTATTTGTTTTATGTTTGTCTTTGCATATTTGAAACATAAAAAGTAAAATAAAGGCTGCTTGTGGCTGATATAAAGTAAGTGAAGGTGTAAATATCACTTACAGGAAGATGGTTCCATTTGTCTCAAATTCTTATATGACAAATAAAGCCTCCTAGCCTATTTGTTTTTACAAAGCACAGGCAATCTATTGATTTTTGATTGACCACAAAGCCATAAATGATCAACTTTTCAGGTGGATTGTAAATATTGTGACATTCAGCATTGTCTTACTTGTTGTTCCAAACTTAACATCAACTCACTGATTAGTACAGGTGTGACAGTGCATTGTGAATAATAATCAGTAATCACTCCAGGAAGCCTCAGTCAAATCGTATCATATTTAAATCGTATTTTTGTATTGCGGTAAGTGTGACTAGTCCCTAGAGATTTTTTTTAAAGAATTGAGAAATTATTATTATTAAGATTAAATACATAGTGATAGATTTTTTTTCTTGGATTGGCCATCCCTAGTTTTGATATAATTCAGGACACCAAACATATGTCAAATTCTGATATTTCAAAAAAACCTCACATGAAACCCTCTGGCAGAACATTATGTAGTTCTTGTCTTCAAGCACGAAGTTATAAACGGTATATACAGTATGTATATAGTATGTGTGTGTGTGTGTGTGTGTATAAGAGACATTTACTGGTTGATATATTGTACCCCAGTACCCCGCACCCTCGGGCACAGTTAAAAACTGTATAACTTGGAACTGGATGAATAAATATGAAACTAAGAGAATATAATGGTGTTGTAAGGGAGCGATCATTTTGGACTATAATTCATCCATAATACTTTATGACTGCAACCATAAAGACGCATAATACTTTCCAATGCACTATATCAGTATCCATAAAATATTATAGAAAGCCTATACTTAATTATGTGTTTAAGGGTCTTCTGGATGCTCTTGAGAAGTTTTAAACCTTCACTTAATGTACAAGATGGTCATTTAAGTGTATACTGCAGGTAATATAGGAAGTCATTATGCATTATAAGCCCTATCAGTCAACTTCATGTTTATTACTTGTGAAAAGCATCCATAAGACCTTTGAACTTTTATTACACTAAAAGACACATCTGTAACGTTTCATGACAATTGATTAAGTGCATTAGAAAGCATTATGCCTGTTTAGGAGTGCAGTTTTGAGATGCACTTTCTCAATACACCGTGTTATATTCTTATTTCTCTCGGTATTTGTTGCTGCCTTGGGCTGATTTCCTGTGCAAAGCAGCCTCATTGTCTCATGGCCAGCCAACAGCCACATGACACATGGCATGTGATATCTGGCAGCACAAAAACTTTGAGACTGATGGCAGTTTTTACCATTTGGAAATGCCATTTTTTATAATAAACTAAATTCTTTCCCCTTCTGCTGTTTATTATGCTTTAAAACTTTCTGCAGTGCCAGATAAAATGGTACTGCATTTTTTTCTCATTTGAAGGATTGATTTATAGTGTTGCTACAGTTTATTGCATTATAGTGTGTTTTAGCTCATTACGTTCCATATTGCAGATAGATTCTGTTGTGTTTATTGTTAACAGGCTCGCTTATTAATCAGTGCCTTACCTGCTGTTGCATTTTTGATGGATTGACTGCTCCTACTTCATAATAAAAGTTAACTTGCCTTTTGCTAGGAAAATATTTATTGTGGCACTGCAGCAAGAAATGGACAGTTTGAAATACTGACAGAGCGTCTTTTGTTGTGAAATGTCCTCTGTAAAAAGTAATACTACTGTTTTCTTTCAGTGGTAAAATTACCTCATTCCTGTTAATAAAAATCACCATTACTGAAGGAAAATCTCTCTTGATGTGACTCAGACAGAAATTTTGATGAATAACATAATCTTTCAATGTTTTATTCACGTTAAGTTGGTTAACCTTCTCCAATTTCCCTTTTCAATGTCCAACTCCAATCAATTCAGTCAGTTTTGACCAAGCCTGTTCCTGTGTTCTTGGTTCTTGGCTGGTGTAAGTGCTGGTTCAGAGTTGGTGCAAAATGTCGCTAGTTTCCCATTACTCCTGGTTTTGCATGTCTAAATTGGCATCCAAACATTCAAGCAGACAGGTTGTCCTCTCCTCAGTCTGCTTATGTTTCAATTTGGTGTCCAGTGTGCAAGTTTTGGTTGTTAAAAACTGTGCTCATGTGGTTTTTCTCGGTCCATGACGACGTCCATGACATCACGATAACCCACCCCATCCCCTGACATGTTTGATTCATTGTTCCAGACAATCAAAGTTTTGGTGCTACCCTGGAACCAGTTTTCCTGGGGGAGTGCCAGTTGTTTGGCTGTCGATGCAAAAAAGTAATTCCAGAACAGGTTCTGGCTCCGAACTAGCATGAGAAGCGACTTGGTCGAAAAGGCCTAATATTTTCATTGATATGAAAAAAATTGAAGCCAAAGCTCAGCTGAAGTTTAGCTTTCCCCTCCTAGATTTAGCCTATTGGTCCAGTGATCACACTGGGCACTTGGTCATAACTTCACCCTTTAACCGTTAGGCCACCTCATTCCCACAACTGTGAATTTCTCACAAATGCTTATTCTTACCTTTTTTTTTTGCAAGGAATTTCTCCCCATGAAAATATACAAAAGGAGTTGAGTAATCGTGTTGTTTTTTTCCTGATCATCCATGTAGAGGTGATGGACAGATTTACGCATCAACCTTGTTTGAGTCCTCAGTCTTGGCAGTCTGAGTACCTGAAGCTTTGACTTTAATTACATTCCTGGGATTTCAGACCTGTCTGGGAAGGGCGGGGGATGGCTGCCAGGGTCGATAGGAGTAGGATGTGGGAGGGTCACGCAGGAGGACGCAGTTGTTGTCAGCTCGGAGCTAGAAGCTTGTTAAAGTTACCTGTCATCCTACCCGCCCGGAGTGACACCTGGTTTCCCAGCCCTCACCCTCCTGCTAAACCTACCACTGACATACACACACACTTTAACTGACACTCAACCCCAGAAAATTGCTGCCGTCCCTCCTTCCTCACCTCTGCCATCAGTTTCCTGAACAGAAGCAACATTTGATACTGTAATTGTGGTGTTGTCTCGAAGAAGAAGAAGAAGAAGAGGAAGAAGGGCTCAACTTGCTCCTGACTGGTGTAGTGTCATGCTACTCCTCCCTTTTTTTCTGTTGATGATCAAGCCCTGACAAGAAAAGGCCTGGAGGATATATTGCACCGTTGCATGCATTGAGTCACTTACAGGCGTTGTTTGCAGCCTCGATGAAAAGCTGAAGCGCTCTCAGATTTCAGTGCAACATTTTTTTTTATCATTATTTCCCTTTTTTTATTCTGACATGTAAAACAATGAGTATAAATGGAATGTGATCACGTGTTAATTGTTTGACATACAGTCCATTGCAAACATTACAAAAAACAATATATTTAATGTTTGACCTTAACATCTTCATTGATTTTTGTAAATATATGCTTAATCTTAATTTCTTGGCAACATCACATTTCCAAAAACGTGGGAACAACAAAAGCAACAAAAGACAAGGGAAAAAAAGGTTCAATGGTAGCAGGTATCTTGACTGGGTATGAAAGGAGCATCCTCCAAAGGCTCAGTCATTCACAAGCAAGGATGGAGACAAGGTTCTCCACTTTGTCATGCTGGTCTGCACAATTTCCATTTCTCACGCAAGGGTGCCACAATTCTGATTCAATTCAGGCACATTCATGCTGATCTACTGCATGTTAGGAATGCATCCTCCAAGAGGATTATAGACAGTATAGAAATTACATTACTGTGGTTTCCACAACTGTCCGGTCTTAAACTCATCTCATCAAATATCAGCCATTTGGTAACATCAGATAAACTGGTACCAGAAAAGTGTCTCCTTCAGTCAAGATGTTTTTTGTTTTTTTTCTTCAACATCCTTTGTTTGGAATAAACGGAAACAACGAGCACTGGGTATGCAACTTACAAACGCTCATACTTCATAAAGGTTGTGTCACAGACCTCCCTGTGCTGTGTGATTGGCAGGTGACCTCCAGGAGGTGAAGTACAGCAAACGCCACTTCAGTGAGCACTTAGCAAATGTCAACAAGTTGTTGACAACAAAGAAAAGGACAATCTGGTTTTCCGTGCAGGAACTCAGTAAGAGTAGAATTGTACGTTGCTGTTTGGATGCAGAACACGTAGAAGCGGCAAAAACTGACAGCCAGTGCCAACCCTGCTGCCCGAACCTCCCTCGAGATCTCACAGTTTCATAACATCCATCTCCTGTTAAGAGGGGGTCACTTTTAATAAAAACAGCATTCAGCCGTATCGAAATATCTTTGTGTTCAGTCGCAGATGCCCCTGACCGACCACGACCTCCATGGCGGTGGGTCTTTCCCTCCCAACGGGGAGAGCTGTTTGGTCCGAGCCCAGGTGTCTGAGACGCTTGGCTGACGGCCAGTCAAGCTCACTGACGCAATTGTTTTCCTAACCGTGTTTTCTTCGTGCTCTTTCATTTCACACTGGCAGGAACAAGTCTATTCTGATGCAGGATGTACAAATCATGCAGAACAACAGCTTACCTAGACGCTAATGTGACGCCTGCGATGCTTAAAATTTGCCTTCACTCGGACTGAGCACCAGTGCAGCTGTCGGAGTTGTCACTTGGTGAAGTTTCGGTTCAGTTTTTTGTGATGGTAGTTTCAGAATGCCAATCGGGTTTATTTTTGTTCAACCGGTATTTTATAAATAGAAGCCTGAATTTGGAGAAGGTTGTTTTTTAAGAGGCCATAAAGAGTTTGATGATGACACAGACACACACAGCAAAACCAGCCTCACAGGAAGACAAATGGTTTCCTCTTAACACCTGTTGTGGTTGTGACTGTTCTTCCTCTGTCTGATTTATGACCCCTGTATTTGTTGCTTCAAAGATTTGTATCACCAAGGACACAGGAAAATGCATCAACAAAAAACGTGTTTCTGTTTGGAGAGTTGGAACGTAACACAACAAGCGCAGCCGATGTGCACCATCAACCCAGAACACTCGAGGAAAAAGGAAGAACAGATCTATAATCGGCATCAGATAAACACGTCAGCTGTGGCGGAATGCGTGTCTGACGATTGCTGAAGTTGGCGGTGGTTTTCCAAAATACGGTTTAACATCTAATGTGTGTGTGTGCGCGCGTGTGTGTGAGACCACAGAAACAGTCACACTGCCACTCAGAAAAACAAAGTCGGCGAGGAAAACACAGTCAAGAGTTCAGCAAAGGCTGTGAAGAAAGAGCCTTTCACACCTCTGTAACTCTGACTGTGAAACACCTCACCTCACTTCCTTCCAAGCAGCCTTTTGCCCCCTTATCACTGTGAATATGCTGTTCTCGGTCGACACTGCAGGTTAAATAAAGGTAATAAAAGGAAACATTTCCTTCAGCGCCTCAGCCAGAGGGCTGCCCTGTGGCTTCCAATTTTACATTTAAAATGTAGAGCCTTC
Organism: Mola mola; assembly: GCA_001698575.1. NCBI lineage: Eukaryota > Metazoa > Chordata > Actinopteri > Tetraodontiformes > Molidae > Mola > Mola mola. Next base: position 2,442,524 of record KV751331.1, on the reverse strand, counting down.
GCTGTGGTTTAGTACAGAACACTGTACAAGTACAGTACAAGCACAAACTGAAGTTTTCCTGGGACATATGAGCCAAAAGGAGTACTCCTACTGTCAGGAAAACATAAAAAAAAAACAAAAAAAAAAGGAAGAAAAGAAGTGGAGGAGTGAGGGTACAAGGTGGATGCCAAAATATGGATGGAGAGGAAACAACTTAGCTAATAAAAGTAGAGAATGGCAGCCAAGAAGGAAACGCGGTGTGGAGGACACACCATTAACACAGTTTCAGTCACATAAAAGGGATTTTATGTGATTTTAATGTAAATGGTTGTCTTGGATAGCCAGTCCTATTAGTACGGTGTCAACAACCAGAAAAGGCCTTTCTGCACCCATTTTCATTCTGGTATTCTTTCACACCAAACATAAACAATTTTGGGTGGTGCACAGCTTTGGTTTTTCCCACATGTAATGATGAGCACTGGCCGTAAATTAACGGCTCATATCATTAGCAGCAATGTCAAAGTAATAGTAAGTTGCCATTTCCAGTAGTCGGGCTTGTAGCTTGGAAGTCATTATTATTTCCTGTGACAAAAGGAGTTGAAACTGAAAGACGTAGATAGTGGAAGGGAGAAGAATGCCACCTTAAAATAGGTGCCAAATTACGTCTTTACCTGACGTCAGCGGGTGTACCTTGCGTGCCTGGATGAGACACGAGGGGTCGTGACAAAACATTGATGTCTGACTAACCGGCTGATGAGAATGGGATGATTCATTGTGCCATCGTTCCATCAATTCCCACATGTGGCCCACGTCTAGCTTTAACAGGGAACGGATTTTACTTGTTTCTCTTATATGAGTTTACTCTGTTTGAAGCTAAGTTGTCTGGTTGCATTGTGGGCGTGTCGGGTTAGTTACTTGGTATATGATTCATTTCTTTACATTACTCCCTGTGCAGAGTAATATGTAACACTAGTTTTGCATTACCTTTACAAAATAGCGTCTGAAATATTGAAATATAATTTTAAAAAATTGAGGTTTTAGAGCAGTTAATCAAAGCATAAAAGCTCGGATTATTTCCTTTCATCACAAGTCCAATAGTGGTCAATATTGTGTAGATTACTTAAGGCCGGCTCAGTGGTTACTTTGAAAACTAGACAACACTCAGAGGGTAGAAACCTCTGCCAACACAGCTAAATTCCATAAAAGATACCCTCTTTTTACATATAATTATCTATGGCAATCTTATCCTTTCATCTTTCAAGGTCAGATTTTTGTAAAATCTTATTTGTGATATTTCGTCCTACCTGACATGGTGTGAAAAAGAGCACTTGTTGTTGGGCCACCTGATATGTGACACATGAACCACAGAACGAGCTGGTTTTTGATATGTGATGGACCCCGGGATTACCTCTAAAATGTAACCATTAGCACCTCTGTCTGGAGATATGTCCAACTGTGTTTGACCTTTCAGTGACATTGACCTTTGCATTGAAAGCCCCAAAGTTAATCATTGGTAGTCAGTGCTGTCATCTACAAATTGACACCAGTTGGACCTCTCTGTGTCAATTCTGTCTTAGGTTATGGTGTGTTTGCTTTTTGACTAAAACCTATTCAGCTGTAGGGTGAGCGAAGATACACTTTTTAAGAATTGACAGAGTGTCAGACTGATGAATTCTCAAATAACGATCAGGAATTTAGGCTGGTATCACATTACATGATATGGTAAATGTAATATATATACACAAAGTTCTTTTAGAAACGTGTTATATTACTTCGTTAAAATGACTATTACTGAAGGGAATTTAAGCATTAGATTTTCACAAGGACAAATTTTATACAGAGCTGATTAAAAAAGCCAAGCTGAGTTAAGTAGGCCGTGGAGTATAAAACAAGAAGTGTAACAGCCTTCCAGAGTAAAAACTGCATGTTTTTTTGTTGTTAAATCTCTAACGCATGTGAACATTCACTGTGCGTCCAGAGTGACCCTGTATCATAGTGTGCAAGGAACAAACAGGAAAAAGAAGTAGAGCAAATCACACAGGTGAAGTTTTACTTAGGTTGACATTACATCCATCTCACACACACACGCACACACACACATGCAGCTGAGTCTCCAGGTCACTTCAGTGTGGGTGTGTTTGGTAAATATGCCATCCCTGCCTTCCCAGGTTCTGGGGAGAATGTGAAGCTTTCATTCGTCTGATTAAGGGGCGAGGACAAATATGCCCTTAAAAGCATATTTATCTCCCCTCCCCCCACCAGCGCCTCTGACACACACACACACACACACACACACACTGACAACCTTAAAACTGTGTAGCCCCAACACAGGTGCTATCCCACATGGCTCTTTCCAAAACATGAGGCGGGTAGGGGCCCTGCGATGATAACATCCAACTGCCTGACGTGGAAGTTATTTGGTGGCCTTTCCAGCAGAAAGTCACTTAATTATCAGTGAGTCATACAACTTTCATGACAAACATTTCCTGTCTCATCATATAGCTTTACACACATAGACATTGCTGGTCTCAGATTAGATTTCTAGTCTTCGCTAAAGCATTTTCCGAAGTCCTATTATAGATATTTTAGGGATTTTTTTATGTGATATATCAATAGCAGCATACTTAGTGGTAAAGAAGAAATTGACCGAAATATGCAGGAACAAATCCACAGATATAGATTATATATTATAGATTTAATTCAAGCTATCCAGGCTAACTAACCTAAACAAACATGTGACAGTTATGTTTCAGTGTTCTTTGCTTGCATTTTGAATTAAAGTTTTTTTCACATCCCATAATTCATTCTCCTACACATCTAATATGAATCATGTTTTTCCGCGGCCAAAATAAAGTCTAGAACATTTACAGGCAGACAGTCGAGCCTAAGTTTGATTCTCATTTGGAGTGTAAAGTCAACACAACCTGCTGTGACGTAACTACAGTAGTTCGTTTCACACTCGCCATGGAAGCCGAAACAGTAAAAACTATGTAGCGGAGGGTGGACTTTTCTTGTGCAGCGTTGATGGAAATGGAAAGGCTCCATACTGTGGTGGAAAATGAGAGTCCTACGGACGGTAAAGCAGTGAAGTGAAAGTCAAACATGTTATTATAGCATAAGTTGCAGATGATTTTCTGTACATTTCTGCCTTGTGGAGGGTGATTTGTGTGAGCCGTGGAACTGGTGCGTAATAGCTTCCCTCCGCAGCGATTGTCTCCGCCGTAGCCGTATGGTGAGGAAAAGCCCACATGGACTCGCTTTCATCATCGGCGTTCTCTGCCGAATCTGAATTCTTCTGCTCGCAGCACACACACACACACACAGTCCTCTCTGCTATTTATGATCATTTGCCATGTTTCCGTTCTCCCCACGTGACTCTCCTCCCTCCATGCTTAACCTCTCCTCCCTCTCTTTAACCCTGGCTCACTTGCGTGCTCTCTCCCTCTCCCGCCTTGTAATCTTAAATGGGTTTCACATGGAGTTGTGGTCAGGCCTTGTTTCTCATGTCACTGCAGACACTTCCTCTTTGCCTCTTTGGAGGATGAAACATTTTATTTCTGGCTGAGAGTTTGGGCTCCATGACTTCGTTTGATTTATAGATTATTGAGTTTCCTGTCTGACAATTGGATGCAGCATGGCTTCTTCTGTAAACCCCACAGAAGGGGGTTCTGGTGATGGTGGTGTTGCTGTGGTGTGGTCGGAGCACTGTTAGAGGGGCGGCAGTTAATGTTTTGTTATTTGCTTAAGAGCAGCACTCGGAGCCAATAGCTTCTCTCACGTGAGATGTCAGCTTTCCCACAATTTTTGGCATTTGTGCAGGACTGTGAGCATCTCTACATTCAGTTAAACTTCTGGAGTCTGCACTTTTGTATTTTTGTTTTTTTCTTTATAAATTTAATAAATTAAAAAAT
>KV751331.1:2378802-2400207 GCA_001698575.1 Mola mola | reverse complement strand
AATTCCATTGACCAAGTTCTCGGTTCGGTTTAGTCATCTGTTCCATTTTGGGGGCATGAAAAACTTTTGAAATTTGGTTCCAGGAAAATCTTTTGATGCAACTCCTGCTGTCGCTGTGTAAACAGACAACATTTGCACATGGGTGTTACCGGTGGTGAACTGTGGCTGCCAAACTCAGCCAGACTCACCAACAAAGCAGGAACAGTGGCAAAGAGATTTAGCTCAGGATAAGCAGCAGGCTGCCGGGCAGCTGTTCAGGACAACAGCAGGTGTCTCTGTTGCATAGTTGTAACATGTTAACCCCAGTAGAGGGCAGCAAACAGGACACAATGATAGTAGAATAAGTAACATTTTTGCTGAATGAGGCAACGGATTCGTTTTGAGCTGCAGGTAACTGACATTTACCAAGTTCTTCCTATCACCATCCATTAAGATGGAGACAAAACTCCACATATTTAGCCACATATTTAGTCGTTTTTGTGTCTTTGTTCACACGAAGACACAAAAACGGAAATCACTACCATGTCAAGGGGGATTTATTTAAAAAATGTAAAGTGAAGTCATTTTTTTTTTAGTAGGGCCGTTGTCATCTAAATGTGGCTCTAGTGTCCACGTCTAACAAAACAGGGTCATTTCATTATTTCCCTGCGTTAGAAAGGCTCCCTCATGTTGCTGATCTGACTTTGCGGTATTTCCTTCTGTCTGTTCCTAATGAACCTGGTGCATAAATTCAGGGTTTTTTGCAGCAAAGGATCTGAAGAAGATACAAGTTGCAGCATGGGAAATGGTGTTTGCATGTTTTTGTGTGCATACTCATCTGGCCTGAGGAAATGTAACAGCTTTTATTGTCTTTAAGGGTTGGGGTTATGTGTGGTTTCCCATTGTTCAACTCTTTAAAATGGAAAGGTTTGTGTGGGGTAAACAAAACCAATTCCTTTATTTTATTTCTGAAAAGATAAAGTTGCTTTTTAAACCGCACCGGCTCCAAAAACTTGTAGACGAGCACTGCAATCTAGTAGCAGCGCTCTACCTTTACAATCAGTCTCAGTGATGACACGGTGGCCATCTTGGCTCCTCACATGTTCCTCAGCGCTGAGGTAATTTGTCTCTACATATCAAAGCGGACAGACTTGGAGGCAGATGCCCGCTCTTATTACAGTGAAATCAAGGCAGCGACCAATAAGTCTCTGTGAGAGAGGAGGAAAATTTGGGAGCCAGATTGATGTTCCAACATGACAAAAAGCCCAGAGCAGAATGTAAAAATAATCCAGCATAAAATAATTCCATCCAAAATGGTCTTTTAAAAACAGGTTGCAGATGGTAATCACGAATGCAGGAGACTTCAGCCAACCTCAGCCTCTACTGGAGTATCCAGCATTAGGTTGCGGCGTAAAAATTATAGCCGTGGCCGGAAACGGGGACTTACTGTTTTATCTGACCTGAATATTGACATTCTCCCGGAGCTGTTTGGTGAAACCATAAATCTGTATTTAATAATTCTGCTGCCACAGGAAAAAACACTCCAATCTGCATGTTTTTTTAGGGGGAATAAAGTAAAAGTTGAAGGGCTACTTTTATGCACCACTACACATGCTGCGCTGCTGCCGGTGACCGCGCTCACCTGTTGTGCTGCGGCAGATTTGTTTAGTCCTGTGGTAGGTCTTAAAAAGAAAAATAAACCCCTTTTGACTCTCAAATGAAGCGAAATTGCTAAGCTAGGTGATTAGCCTCACTTAGCAAAAGAGGCTGGAAGCGAGTGGGGGACGAGGCTAACCGGACTCTATCCACCATAACCAACAAAAAAAAAAAAATGGATCCCAAAGTTATCACGCACCGACTAAACTAACTAACTCGGTATTTTTGGCAACCATCCATCATTACTGAATTTAGGCTTAAAGGGACCTTAAGATGGAAGGCATGCAAGTGAACGTTAACGTGACATTATTTTGTACAGGATTCTCCACTCTCCTGCTGTGATGGTTCAGTTCAAACAGCATAACGTGTGGTGAATAACTTTAATATTAGACAAGACTGGAGCTGAACAGCTTCAGAAAACTGTCGATGCAGACATTACACAGGAGCGTAAGAAATCGGAGCTTCTGAAATTCACTAGCTCAGTTTCTCCTCGTGGTTTGCTCGTGATTAGCCGGAACACATCGTTCAGCCTGCGGCCGGCTTTAGCTCCATAATGTGGAGGGGCACGGTGTGGTTTTGGTCAAAATGTTCTTCCAGAGCAAAACATGGAGCTGCACTGGCTCTGTGAACTCTGGTTAGACGTACCTTCAGTTTTGTTGTATGGCCACTATATTTAAAGTTGTGTGTGTGTGTGTAAGAGGACCAGAGGGAGAGAGAGGCCCGTGGATAATAATAACGTTACAGGAGGAGGACTGTGGGCTGCATTCTGGAACAGTTTATTAGGGGGAAGTCTGCAATTACATATTTTCTGGGTAAACATTAACTAGCTCTGTATTGCACGCATTCACAACAGCAGCAGCTTGGACGGCGTCTCGCTGAGGCCTCCAGTGTGCACGTGCACTTTTATTAGAAAAGGGCTCAACGCAGCGGCCAGATTTTAACAAACTTTAGTCCTAATGCTGTTACAACTGAGGACATTTTGACAGTTTTAAATGGGAAATATTAACACTGATCAGATTAAACAACTGTTTTACAAAACTGCTTCCCTCACACTGCAAAGATTTTTTTACAAGATAATTTCAGTGTTTTCCACTGTAGCCTCCGTTATAGCCACTGATCAACAATACTGCCATTTCAGATGGTGAAATTTAGATCATTATCAGCCCCTTCAACCATGAAAAGTATGAATTAACCTTAATCGTCTCTCATTAAAATAAAATTTGGTTGATTAGCACTGGGGTTTTAATTTCGTCCTCCACAAAATAAAGGCTTTGTGACTTTGGAAATGGCCTCATCATTAAAAATTGGTTCAATGGGGCGAAAGAGTTCAATCAGCACGTTGACAGCTTTATCTGGACAGAATAACAGAATGCCAACTGTCTGTCAATCCCTCCCTGCGGAGAAACTGAGCATAACAGGATGTGAAGCTATGAAGTGTCGTCCGTTTACAACCTGCCCGTCTGTATCCGTTTCTGATTCCTCTCCTATCAGATGTGTGTTTTTGTTTCTCACAGATTCCCAGCAGGCAGTGCTGAACGCCGGCTGTCTGAGGGGCATAAAAAACGGTGCACAAACAGTCGCGATGCATTTGTGGTGACGCGGTGACCAACTGTACCTAACATTACAATACTTTGAGATGTTACGACCGCTCCTGAATAAACACACACACCGACAAGTATTCAGCCATTTAGGTCGTCTGCACACCTACTGGTCCCCTTCCTTAGATGCGTTGTGTCATTTGTCAGCTGGTTTCATTTGCATTCACAGAGCCAAAACCCAAACAGACTATAAGTTATAGATTAATAAAAACGGTCACACGCACATAAACGGCTTTCAATAATTGGTCAGACTGTCGGGCAAAAAGGCAACAACCCTCAGCAGACAGACAGTCAGACAGCGTCAACTGACTAATACGTTTACCCCCTAGTGAAAGACATTCCAGATGACCACTGGCTCTACTGAGAGCTGACTGTCGTGTATTAAAGGCGCAATACAAAAATGATTCTTATAACTAACGTGAATTAACTGTAAATTAGCAAGACATGACATTTAAAATGGTACGTTCCTGTGATTGGTGCAGATGTGGTTCCCGCCACAAATAAGCCAGAGTTTTGTTCGCACCCGACCGAATGAACCGTGCCAAGGGGATAAATGCTCAAGGTTCGGTTCGACAGCACTAAACGGGGCTGGGACCAACCTGACCGACTCGTTTTCTAGCATGTAGAGCTGCCTAAATGTCACTGCATCAATTGTCCTGCACTGGAAAGACACCCAGCACGGAACTTGATGACATTTTACTGCTACAGAGGGTTGTTTTTGAAAATATATGTGGTCCAGAGGCAGCGGTTAGCTTTATTTATGCTCTTATTACAGCCAGGGATGATAGTCATGTACTGTGAAATAATTTCAATTTGTCTCTCCTTCTTCTCTCCTTAAGTTGGTGTCTCACTTCTGGCTTCTGGACTGTTGAAAACCAGATATTTTCAAGAGCACTTTATAAAACTTAAGTTCTGAAGATTTACTTCACCTTGGATTGAGCAAACTGCCGATTATTTCTGTGTGTACAGAAAAAATAACAGGACTTCCTTCTCCCCTCACTCTGCTTCTGCAATTACTCCTAATGACACCGCGAGTGCTGATGCAAACTCAGATACTAAAACTATGAACTCATTGACGCACATAGACATCTACCATTTTTGCTCCATTTTTGTATTGAAACAGTGAAAATCACACACATCATCAACACCACCACTTATTAGGACTGTTGTGCGTCTTTTGTAAAACAGATTGAAGAAATGTTCTTTTTATTTTAACATTTTGAGAATAAAGTCATACATTTAAGAGAAAAAAGTCTTACGTTTGCAGGGAAAAAAAGCAGTAATTTTATAAAATAAAGTGGTAACTTTACTAGATTTTGTGCAGAGAGAAACACAACAGGCAGGTCTTCAGACAGCCTCCAACAAGAGGCGACGTGGAGTTCTTTGTTCGGAATAAACACGGTTGTTGCAAATTCTTTTCAGAGTCCTGATACTGATGATAATGTGGTGCTGATGTGCCAAAAGATTAAGAATGGAAACCTGTACTGAAGTACAACTGCTCCACCTCCCTCATCACGGTGCAGGCGATCGTTCTTCTGATAAGTAACACGCTCAATTACCACTTTTTTTTTACCATGATATTTTACAACTTTATTCTCATAATATTTACAGTTTGTTCTCAGAAATTTACGACTTTATTCGCAAGTCTCCAAATGTTTATTTCTCTCACTGTGTCCCGGATACTTTTGCACCTCACCGTCCATTAAACGTTCCAGAGGTGTAACAGCCTCGGCAGCAGGAAGTTGAACCGACGTCTGTTCGGACGGAGAGAAAGGACCAGACGGACCGAAGGCCAACCCAAAATGCTTTCGGTGTTCAATACGTTGACGTTGCACAATCTCTCTGTTCAAAGGGCTTAAAGGAAAAGAAGAGGAGAGGAAGAAAGCTCAGTGATAATGGCTTACAAATGTACCCCCCCCCACCTCTCTCCTCCTTTCTTTCTTTGCCCATCTGAGGGCAATTTCCAGTCTGGGGCAGTTGTGATGGATCTCTGCCCTTCAGGTGTAATTATTTTGAGAGAGATTGAGCTGTTAAGCACTTGAAAAACATCACAGGGGCTCAGCGGGTGTTTGTGCTTTCCGCTCTGTCTCTGAGGACCCGTCAGCCGATGCCGATGCAGCTCAATGTCACAATTGAGACAGACGGGGGCCGGCCCTGGACATCTAGGGGCCCTGAGCAAGATAGGTTTTCGGGGATAGAAATACCCATAGAACCAGATTCCATATCATTAAAAATATTATTTCATTTCATTTATACCTCTGTCATCATGATGGGCCACAGTTCTTTTAATGCTAATTAAACACTCACTGCACATGTCTTTATACTCCTGCCTTGTTCTAGTCTAAATGCTAAGTTTGAACCTTTAAAATGGGATTAACTCTGATACAAAAAAGGATCAGGGTCCAAGTTTATACTTCCGTGTGGAGGAGGTAACTGACAATTAATTATACTCACATTTGAACCACAGCTGTGTTTTGCATCCATAGATATCTAATCATGTTGTTATTAATAAATGGGTGAATCTTCCATGAATGTTATCGTGTTTTTGTTAGGTTTGACAGTAATTGTACAGAAAAAACATTCAAGATTCAGGCCTGTTATAATATATAGAACATCCATCCATCCATTTTCTACCGTTTACCCGGTTAGGGGTCGTGGGGGGCTGGAGCCTATGTCAGCATCTTCAGGTGAAGGCGGGGTCACCCTGGACAAGTTCATCGAAGGGCTGACATATAGAGACAAACAACCATCCACATTCACACCTACGGGCAATTTAGAGAGACCAATTAACCTAACCCCCAGTTTACATGTTTTTGGACTGTGGGAGGAAGCCGGAGTACCCGGAGAGAACCCACGCAGGCACAGAGATCATAATCATTCCTATGAATCTTATGGAAAGTGATGCTCTCAAAAGAAAAAGCTCATTGATAGGTCACTTTCACTATGACCATTTCAACCAACAATGTGTCAAACCACATGACCTAATTTTATGTCAAACAAGCTCGTAACAAAATTGCTCTGCAAATTTCGAACAAAACTGCAAAAACAATAGTTATTCAGTAAAACTCCTGAAATTTCAGACTAAAAGAATGCTATTTAAGGTGTTTTGTCGGTTTTAGAATATCAAAACAGGTGAAATATAGCCCTATGTAAAGGTTAATACGCTGACCTAATTAAAAGTAAAACATTGTTATCCTCGTTGTTGCGCAGATACACCATGAAGACCGTTTATTTTCACCGAGAAGGCCAACAGGCGGACGGTGACATTGCAGTCAGGCACACACACTTGCTTGAATGGTGATGGACATTCAAAATCCAGCACTCGAACGTGATCCAAGTTGAAAACTAGCATGTCCACCTATGTTTCCATCACTGTCTCGTTAAAACTTGCAGTAAGTGAGGGGACACAGATTGAACACTGAGAACAAAAAAAACAGACGTTAGTGGGTATTATTGTTGTTTATTTTTCTGGTGTTACGGGGCAAAATATGAGACAAGATGATAAAAAACATATGGATCTGTCCATATGAAACACCAAAACATGCCATAGTACTGATGTGAAGTCGACAGTCTATTAGATCTTGTCAAAGGAAAGTTTTTTAACTAAAGTTTCTTAACTAAAATATGTGTCCTTTAAATGTTAGATTATTGCTTCCCATTGCTGTCAGAGATTCTAAATACATGTTTGAGTTTTAATTCATCAGAATTTGTAGCCCTATTCTGGATTAGAAGAAATACACTTGGTCATGGTTATGTTTTTTCCTGAACATTTTCAATGCAAATGCACTTTGGATAGAAACACATCCAGTTGGTCAAACCAGGTGACCTTCAAGAAAATGTTGTTTTCTCCACCTCCTCTTTTGTTTTTGCAGCCATTTTCTTTAAATCAAACACAACAAGGAGGATTCTTTTTTTTAATAACACAAAACGTTGATCCTCCATTTACAACTCGTGTTTAGTGTTCTTCCATTACCACCATGAGAGCACAAACAAATATGATGCCACCATTAATAAAAGTGGCCACCTGAAAGGAGGAGCAAACTTCGGCATAAAGAACATATTCATCATTTTTGTGGAAAAAAAACGACAGCGCTTTACTTACTTTGTGTAATCTGTTCTGTCGTCTGTTAACCATGAGTTGGACTGTGTGGGCGACATACAATCAAAGAACTGAGCACAACCTGGACAATAATGCTGCGGAAAAGATGCGACATGTAAACATTTGATTTGTTATGAGCACCAGTAAATACACATGAGCTCCACTGATTCGTTCCCAAACTAGTCGTCAGTCGTCTCAGGCCTCGGTTACACCAACAGCCCGCTCGGTTACCATGGAGCTGCTCTGAGCTCTTTTCAGCCGTGGATCACCCTGGGCCTCAGGACACGGTAAAGAAAAAAACACAGGCTGCCGCTGGAGCATGTTAACCCCCTCCAGCCCCCCAGGGGAGCTTTCATTGGTCTGATCTTATCTCAGCACAATGTGAAGTTGGCTTTGATGACTTCCATAAGTGTAAGAAATTGCAGAATCAATGTTGTGTTCTTTTCCTTTAACCCCACCACCATGGCCACCCTCTCCCACTCCTTCTCCTCTACGTTTATCTACAGTATTTTACTCATTCTCCATATATACCTGCTCTTAGCTTTCATATTGCACTGAATAAAATGTCTGTATTCAGTTTGTATTGTTGTTGGCACCGCGGCTGCAAGGAGCGTTAGCAACATGGCCAATGTTAGCACCCTGGCTACTGTCCAAAGCAGGAGTGACCATGAAGCCACAGCCGGTCGTATGAACAAGCAGCCAGGTCTTATTTCTTACGGATTTAGTAGAAAGAATGTCCGTTTTGAAGTTTCGAGTCCTGATGGTAAGAGGAAACCCACATGGGCAAAGGAGCAGAGCTCTGTCCATCGAACGAATGCCTGCTCGTCCGTCTTGTTCAAGGTCTTGTTTTACCTTGGTTTATATATATCACCTGGGTCAGTGTTCTTCCCGGTCTGTGTGCCTCTGAAAGCAGGATACGTTAGCTAAAAACTCAACTGCGCTTTGCCTTTATTACTAACACAACAACCATACACAGCCTGGTTGTTCCGTCAATATTTTACCACGCATGAAAACAGCAGTCACACGTACACTCAATGTTACCTTCGAGGCGTGAGGCATTAACAAAACCATACCTAGTTCGTCAGTTTTGTGATTTGGAGTCGTTTTTGGTTCACACTTGGCCCAGTTGCTTCGTGCTGTGCTTAAAGCACGATTGGCGCCCCTCTGAGCTCCGCTACGCCCAAGTACGGTTACCTCTGGTACATACGTCATCATGGCGAGAGAACACGACTTATCCTGAGTCTTTTTGTTTAGATACAAGCTGCTCACGTTTGCGGATTTGTCAGATATGCAAAGGGGCCGTTTCATGCTGCATGCATGAGAAGATTTATGCGGAGGCAGCAGGAGACGAGGGAGGCTTTCAGTTATACATCATGTCCACGTTGCATATTTGTACTTGTGCTTGTGCAAGAGCAGCCATGCCGTGCTGAAGCGCACACCTTCCAGCCGTGCCAGAGACAAGGCAGTGGACTTTGTGGGTCAAACATGCTCGGGCCCGGTAAGGATGCCCAGTGTGAGCGTTCCCTAAGTGGCGAGAGGGGTTCACACACTATATGATCCTTCACCAGGAAAAAGGCTTGACTTGTTTGGTCTCCTGACTAGTTTTGGTCACAAAAACACACAAAGTTTCACAGGAAAGAATGAGTGAAAGGCAAATGATTCCATGGGTGAATTTAAAGATGGACATGCGACACAAACAAGCGCTACGGTTTGTTCTGAAACCCGTGAAAGGTAAAAGAATAGTTTGTGATTTGTTTACGTGGGCAACACAGATTATCTGTTCTACAAACAGACATGCCTCATTTACGTTGTACTCCTCTTCCAGGTTTCGGCCACAAGCACTGTCTGTAGGTTTCTATCACCCTGTGTCCTGCGCTCCCATTGGCTGTAGTTGTCATTGGCTCCTGTGGATATTTTGCCTGATAGAAATCTAGTTTGAAACGATGAGGTGCTGGCGAGCCTCTCACGTGGCACCTGTGAAGAGTTCCCACATACCTGCAGCGATGGGTGGCTGCGGATCCAACGCCGATATGCGGGTGTTGTCAGCAATCTCCAAAATTTGTCTGCAAGTGGAAAATCAGGCTAAACGTCGGGTAGTGAACCCGGCTGTAGAGTTTAAATTTCAAATTATGTTAAGGACTCTGGTGTTTGACTTGAAGTTTGATGCCCTTTTCTGAATCTGACAAATTTATTAGAAGTTACAGAATTAAACTCAAAAAGTGCAAAGTATACGGAGGCTGGTTTCGTTTAATGCAAAGTCATTACATGCACGCCATTTGATTTCATACATACTTGGTCCTCCACACATTAAGCCTGGATATGCGCACGCAGGTCTGCGTCTGTCAGTCTCTTCTGCCAACACACCTTCCCTCCTCCCTCACCCCGGACAATAGCAAAGAGCGCCGATTTGTCCACATCCTTTGTCACGCCGTATTATTAGAGGTTTTTTTCCAGCCACCTGAGCCCATCACACTCAATCAAGAGCCATCTATGCAAACAAGTCAAAATCATTCCATTAATAAGTCACCTCGGCGGTATTTAAGTGAAGTCCGGGATTTAAGACTTCCTCTCCGCCTTGTGGAATTCGCCTGGCCTTTCGGAGCTACCTTTGTGTGACTTATGTGCCTCCAATGGATTAGGAGTACTCAAAAGCCATTTAAATCACAATCCGCTGCGTTCCAAAGCAATGCTGGAAGGACAATGCAGTGGGGGGGTTTAAGGCGCTACAAGTACAAGGCTGATAGTTATAAAGCAGCCATATTCCAAAGAAGGGCTCATGAATAAAAGTGCAAACCCCTCTATTAGGGGATGTGCCTGAACTTGAGCTGAAAGGAATGTTTTGGATTCACAAGGATCCTGTGTGTGAGACTTTTGTGTGGCTGTAGATGACTATGAGGGTGAAATTCATGCGTGTGACTGGTACAGAAAAGCTCCGATTGAATACGAGTTGACCTCAGGTTTGCATGTTTAGATGCAGGTCTGATATGTTTATTAAAGGTAGCTTCTGTGTTTAAAATGATGCACGCTCTGAGGCGGCTATAACCCTTGCACGGTCCCGGCCATATCTGCTTTTATCACGAGGGACTGTTTGTGCGTGTCACACGCGTGGCCAGAAAAAGCGAGACGGTTTCCTTCTGAAAAATGTCAGGAAAGGGATATAAATCTCCCCGGCTCCCGGTGGGACGTCACGGAAAACGGAGACCTTAAAGGCAGGCGGGCTCGCGGCTCGGGGGAGGAAAGCAAACATCAATCCAAGGAGGACGTGTTCTGGGTCCTGTCGGATGCTTAAAACCAGGCCAGGAAGTGTGTGTGTGTGTGCCTGAGAGTGCTTGGCTTTTCTCTGCATGTGTGTGTACTTCTGTTTGTGTGGATGCAGGGTGAGGGCTGCAGTGTGTGTGTGTGTGTGTGTGTGTGTGTGTGTGTGTGTGTGTGTGTGTGTGGACTCCTCTGAAAATGCCTTCCCTCCAGCCGCCGAGGCCCTGGCAAGGAAGTGACTCATTTCAGCGGAGAGAAAAGAGAGGGGGGGGGTAAGAGGATTTTTGTGTCTCTTATTATCAGTCAGCCAAGGCAAACCACACTGGCAGGCCAAAGAGGGAAGAGGAGGAGGTGGGGAGGAAGTGGGGGCAGGAGAAGGTGGTGGTGGTGGTTGTGGGGGGTCAGTGCCACTCAGATAGGGCCTCTGCTGCTGGTATTTAGCCTTTTTTTTGGGGGGGGGCTTGTGACCCTGCGCTCCAAGCCAACCTGCATGCTGGGACGGAGTGTTTGCTAACACCTGAGCGATGAATGTGCGCCGTGCACCTTCTGGCTGAGATGGGCTGCGTGTAAAAACTCTTTGGTGGAGGAAAGTGTCTCTCTTTTAGATTTGCGGAGGGGAAAAAATCCTGACTGAGCTGCCCCTGTTTTCTGGGCCAAAGTGTTTCAGGTAGGTAAGTAAAACACCTGAGCAGACAGGGAAAGCTGTTTTATGTGTTTGTGGCCGTGCGCTGCGTGTGTACGTGTGGCTACAGTTGGTTGGGGGGCCCGGAGCTAAAGTCAGCCAAACACTTCTAAATTTACCAGTGTGTGTACAGCGAGTGCCAAACTTCACTTTCTTATTCAAGTTATGAAGTCAATGAAGGCACAAAATGATGGCGCTGGAAAAAGTTACCATCAGGATTGAGCTCGGTTTCATGCACACCTCAGTTTCAGTGCCAGCGGGCATGAAGTCTCCTGGGAAAATGAGGGCTGACAGTCGAAACATTAAGGTTGGCGCCGTTTCGCTCAACTTTCACGTCCCGTGTTTGCTGGTAGTTACTACTCTGCTAAAGCAAAATAAGGCAGATCTACAATAGGCATGAAAACACCTTAATAGCCTGACCTTTGCAACACCAACAATTCAAACACGCATGTTCACGCCTGGTCGTGTCTTCAGCCATTTTGCATATTATTAATGCATGTTTGTCTTTTCCTCTGTCATTGAATGCCGTTCACATTTTGCTTTTCTCACGAGTTTTCAGGACCAAATTCAACTGAGAAAACACTGTCAGTTTCTGTAATATAATAAAAAGAAAAGAAAGTCATTGCAGATGGGGTTTGTGGATGGGTAAAACAGGCAGTGGACGCCCCAGGACACGGACGTCACGTCCTGTGCGATTACTCAAATTTTATCCAGAAGGTACAAAATTTAAGTACTTAACGTGCTTAATTTGATTGGGGTTTAAGTACAGCTTTGAACTTGAAGTGAAGTGACCTAAGTAACATAATTAAGCTAAGATTTTTCACCAAATATTGATGCTTTAAACCCGACCAAACCAAACTGCAGCCATCGCTCATGTGACTAAGACGGCAATCGTCACATGGCAGAAGTCACATTCCGTAGTCTTTATTCTGCATGTCTAAAATGGAGACAGCATTGAATAACATGAGTGTGTGAAATGACATGTGTATCATTTTTAAATCTATTACACTGCCAGACTTTAACATAATGTTTAGTGCTATTGTTTGAGGAGGTATGGGTGAGTGCTACATTATTTTTAACTGTTCAAACAACTAAATTATCTGCCTGATATGTATAAGACTTAATGTCGAATTACAGATCAATGTTTAGAAAGACTAACTAGGGTAAGAAAACTTTTTTTTTTTTCTTTTAATGATTAAACATCACTCAGTTATTCTATGATGACAGGATGATGATGGATGATACTAATAAAAAGCAGAAAATCTGCCCTGGACATTCATGTCAGCAGTAGCTTAATCAAAACTTTAAAATGTGCTGTTCAAATTTAATATTTAACATTATCAACTGAAAGGAAAAAGAAACCGCAGTGACACGGTGTTTGACGGATGATTTTAGGAGCAGCAATGGAAAAAAACGACGCCATGGAATGATGGCTGAACACCAAAGATGGAGAGAACATTAACTGATTGCAGTCTTGCTGAGTTGCACTTTCAGGCGTTCATGCGGCGGTTCGTATCCCCAGCAGCGGCAGCAGAACGAGCCTCCTGTCCCCTTTAGCAGCGTTACACATCCGGCCTGAGGGGGGCCTTTCAGCTGCGTGACCATAAGTCACACAATGAAAAGCCACCACTGTTAAGCAATGAACACCTACCTCCACGCTGGCCCAGGAGTTCCCAGGTGAGTGTACAATATGGCAGACCTTTGTTCCGTGTGTGTGTGGAAAAGCACACACTGTCAACACGGGAGAGAAAAGCTAATATTTACCACGTATGGCCTCGGCTTTAATATTAGCTAGAGGCGCTAGTGGAGGGAGAACAGAGGTCTCACTCTGCTCGCACTTCCTACCCAAAAGCAATATCCAGAGGAGGAAATGTTTGAAATCCTTGACTCCTTATTAGAAAACATAGAGTGGAGAGTATCAGATTGGAAAGAAGGGTAATAAATGTCTGTGCTGCTGCAATCTGCAAGTCAATCTGGAACTCGTGCTGGCTAATTTTCACACCTGCTGAATACTGACCTGCTAATACACAGATCCGGTTTGTCCTGAATCATAGCATGATTTCCAAATTGTGCCTTTGAGTCAGGTGTTCAGCAGTGGAAGGGAAGTTGGGCATTGTGGCTCCCTGGCTATTACGAAAGCCATTATTTAGTGATTCCTGTGGATGGATATCCAAAATAACTCATTCTTCCATGTGCCGGTCATTAAAATCCAATTAGCAACATGACAGATGATATTGTGGCTCATTTCTGTAAACATCAATCTGAATTCATTTCACTCATTTGAAGGTAGCTGTTGAGGAAAACTAGACAAGCAGCTTATCACTGTGTATACACTAAGTCAAGCACAAACCTCCATCAAAACCCCATAAGTTAAAACCTGCATCTGCCCCTCTCACCAGATTCATGCCAAAATTGATCTTCTTTGGCCCATTTCCCATTCTGCCAACAAGTTTCTTTGAAATCCATGCGATAGTTTTTGCATAATCCTGCTAACAAACAACAACCAGAAATCTCAACCGGACTGAATTTCTATACAATTACTCAGACGACAAATCGGATCATTTTGTGGCATTTTAAATAAAATAACTTTCCATTTTCCCTACTTTTGTACGGTACTACTGTCCTGTAATAATCTCCACAGTGATCTACAATCCACACAGCAAATATTCTGTGCACACTTTCCCTTCCCTCATGTTCCAAACAGGAAATGATCTTGGGTCAATTTCTATCCCCATGGCACAGAGTGCATATTCAAGACATACTGGCTATGTCCTCCCGTCCCAGGAAGGGACTCCAGATGAGTTCTCGTCCAAGCATTTTGTCTAAATACCGCGTGAAATCGCCAGAGAATTTGAAATGAGTCAAGCTGTGGGGCTCTGGCGTAGGACCCACATCAATATCCTACTTATGCTGGTGGCCAGGTGTTGAGGGGAAACTCTCAATCGAATATTGTATCCAGTTCTCTGGGAGCTCAGGGAACCGTATCTGGTGTGGATATTCGTTTCTCCGCCTCGCCGTGTGCTCCGTCTCCTCTCCTTCCGTCTTGTTTTTTGGCATTACTCTGATCTGGGCCGAGTGCAGTCTGGTGCGGCTCCCACTTGCACACCTGCCATGAAGAAACAGCTGTGGTCCGGCACAACATCATTAGTGCAGCTGAAAGAGAAGGAAAGGCCTGCATAGCCGTCCCCCCTTCTGTTTACTCTCCCTAAGAGTTCAACTCCGGGCCATCTGTACTATGGACAAACATTTTTACGATAAAGACGTGCAAAAGTTGCCCCCTTCCAGCTTTTGTTGCTCAGATGTGCAACACAATCACGAGGAAACCTGTGGGAGAGCAGGGGTGCTGAAAGAACACTTTATACCCCATGATACATATGTCTTTTGGGGTGTTCACTCCCTGCACCTGTACAGTAGATGGCTTTAATGTTAACCCTTGTGCCTTCATCCCTAAGACTGCTCCATAGCCATGACCAGGGGTTTTTGGTAAAGCATGGAAAATTAACTTTCCTAAAATGTGGTTCTGACCCGTGCAGGCAAGGCCTTGCTGCCTAACACAGAACCTGAAATCTCTCAAGATGCGTCTTTACCAGCAGTGGAGAGACAGGGGAATGTATTACGCACACTGCTGTAATTGATAGTGCCTTTAGTGCATGTGGAGGACAAGGAGAGAGGAAGTGCTTCCATTGATTTGCGAAGATACCGGAGTGTAGGCCTCTCTTAACAGCCTCTGTTCTTCCAGAAACACAGCAGGGAGATTTGACCCCTGTGGGTACCAAGGGCTACTCCGGAGAAGAGACGCCAAGCCACAGACTCAAGACTCCACTGTAAAAAATGCTCATTTTGGCAAGTCGCAGGTTCAAATCAGATGGTTAACAACGTGTAGCCATTGAGTTAAGGTGTCATGATGCAACCCTGATGTGCTGTTTCAGTTTAGTCCAAAATCTAAGGCCACATGAGCAACAATTGAAAGGTTAACAGCTTTGCAACAAACTTCTCGTACTTACTTTTCAAAGCAGAGTTCAGCCAGGGTTATGCTTGAAAAGATTACATGATGATTCATCCAAAAAGGGTTGAACGGCAAGAGCGTTTGTTGCTGATGACCACATTGAAAAGCTGGTGAGAAGGCAGCCGTCGTATGGGAATAATTACTTAAACTTGGGGATAATGGCCCTGCAATCTTTTTCTGGAAGGCTTCCCTTGCCATTGCAGGTGGTGGTGCAAAAAAACTTAAAGAAGTTTTGGTAGGGATTAAGAAATCATCTTGCGCTCTCATTTCATCACAGAGGGACCGTCACTGCGTGACGTTTGATTTCGGTCCTTGACTCTTGATGTATTGGTACATACGTGAGGTTGGTTTGTTCGTGTCCTGAGCATGACTTTGTGCTGCAGTACAGGGGGTTAAAAACGCCAGTAGTCTGTAGTCGGCACTTTGAGCATCAGTTTCTCACAAAGGCATAACAATAGTCATCAAACCATAATTCTTGACTTTGCAGACAAATTGTCCCCTGAGCTATTAATGCAGTTTTAAAGCAGTAAATTGTAACAAGTTCACTGTATGTCCATTGTTATGCATATAGAATGATATCTTGAGAGCTTCTCTAGAGTGGAGATATTTTAATTGCCCCCTGGTGGCTGGCTGCAGTACGGGTCGCAAATTCTGCCTCTATATTAGCAAATGGGACATGGACCCAAATAGAAACTCCACTTACACATGACGTGATTTTCTTAAAGATAGTTTCTCTCATTCACGCTGTTGTACATTAAGGTGTTTGTTGAGTGGGCTGGGTGTATGGGCGGCAACTCGAGCTTGCTCATTATTGCACAGACTTCACCTCCAAATGACATCACAAGCACAAGATGGCAGTGCTTATATCAGTGCTGATATGTTGTGGTGTTATATGTTGGTGTCAGAGATCATATGTGTTTCACTACAAACCATATGTGTACTATTTGGAACATTTTTGGTTGAGATTATTTTTAACCATTTCTTAGTTTGACGAAGTTTACTATTAAAGAAGGGACAAAATAAAGTGGCAACAAGGATGATCATGCCCCTTATTTCAAGTTGATGTCACTTGGCTGGAGAATAGTCTGAAAACAGTGGTAGAAAAGTGAAAGGATCCCTCTTTGCTTTGTGTTTTCTTCCGTTAATATGGTTAAGTCTCACCACTGGATCTAATAACCTGTTCTGATGATTACTTCTTGCAGTGGATCCCTACCGAAGAAAATCAATCCGTCACCAGGCGCACAGGAAGGAAGCCTCGGCTGGGGAGAGATACTGCTCTTAATGACATGTCTCTGTGTGCCTGGACCAGAGGGGGAAGTAACCGGATATTTAAACAGAGATAAGAGTGTGTGCCAAAGGGGCTGGGATTGGATATGACTGAAACCCCATGGCAACCGGCCGGGGCTATCGGATATGGAAAGGTAAATAGTAATGCAGCCGTAGCAAGTTTTAATGCCGCAAATTAAAAGCTTGTGTAACATTCATGCGAAGGTGATATATAGGCAGTGGCCCCTGCCAAGTTTTCATTAGCGATTTCCTCTGAGCATTTTAGCGGCGCACTTGTTTAAAATCAAGATTTGGAACACGCGTCTTGGCTCATCAGGATCTGTAAGCAGAAATCAGATCCGCTGATTTTCCAAGTAAGAGCGTTCATTTACTCTCAGGGGGGGGGAATACAGGGGCGGACCTTGAGGAAACATGAAATCTGTGTGTTTATCTAGCCAGTATCTGTGGCAGTTTGTCCTGCCCCTCCTCTTACTCTTACCTTTCTATACATACACTGTATATCCTAATTCAATCTGCTCCTTCAGAATGGCTTTGACAAGGACAGGTCTGAACTTGTCCGTTCCAGCCGTGGGTTATACAAGTTACCAACAGCTTCACAGCAACCTACATTGATGCTGCGTTGCATTCTGGTCCGTGCAGACTACCATGGATGAAGGAAATGGATGTTTTTCCCTTTTCGACTCTGTTCTGATTCAGCAATCGGACAAGGTTATCATAAAGTTTGTTGACAGAAAGGAGAGTCACAAGGACAAATTAAGTCACTCTTATTCTATTAATTGATGAGACAGTTCCCTAAACCAAGAGCTCACTCGAAAAAATATTGAATGACAGAGGAAAAAAATTGAAATCTGATCTTCATCTGTCGCAACGTGCTGCATTTGCCAAAAAACGTGTAAGGACAACTTCAAGGTAGAATACTTTGTAACGTGAAGTGTATAACCTTACAGATTGCCTTGCAAGTGTTGAGACAGGTAATGAGATTTCTAAACTGGGTCATCCCTTTACTAACACCTGCTTTGCTTTTCTTAAAGTTAAGGGAATAGCTAACCCAAATGTGATATCGTAATTCAGTAATTGAATATTCACCTCTATACCGAGGGAGAGTAGGGTAGAAATTCGGAACCTTGCAAAACACTGTAAGTCTCCTGCAGAAGCCGGGGACTTATTTTAAAACAGTAAAATGTATTTAATTAGAAAACAAGTCCCCATTTTCTTCAAGCCGTTTAGGAAAATGCTGTAACACTCTTGTAAAGCTCCAGAAATCCACTCGACAAATGTGCCATACGTGTCTTTTAAATAATTATCCTCCACTTCGCTTTGCTTATTTCAAAGATGCATCACCTGTGTCCTTCTGTTGGTTTGTTTGTCTGATTATACAAAAACTACTTGACCGACTTCAATCAAATTTTTATCAAAGGTGTGTCTTGGTCCAACCTATAGCTGATTAGATTTTGGTGGTGAAGCGTCAAGATCGCTCAAAGGTCAAAATCATATTTTTTGTGCATAACTTCAGAAAATAATTGATATAGATAGGTCCAGCTGGTGTCATTTTGCCTCTGAAAGCATTCACTACAGATAATTAACATTTGGGTTTTAGAGGCCAAAGATCAAGGTCACCGACAGGTCAAAACAACACCTTTTTTTTTTTTTTTTTCTTCTTGCCCATTCCCTCTAAAGGAACTCACATAGAGAGGTCTAACTGGTGTCATTTTGTAACTAATCCCACGGTCCATCAAATAGCCAGAACCAGCTGACTCAGTGGTTCATGTGTTTATTGAAACAAATAACCTTGACCTAAAAATCACACTTAGGAATGCCCAAAACAAACACGGCCTGGTAGAAATATGAGCCTGCAGAATAAAATGAGAGCATTTATTACTGAGAGTGCCATTGAGTTTTGGAAATTAATTTTCTTCCTCTCTCATTTCAACAAGTCCACTGCTTTGACCCAACACCAATGCTAATATTAATCCTTGTGGATGTGTTACCCAACCTGTGGTCACTGAATTGTACTTCATCATGTCACCAGTGCCCAACCTTGCTTGCTAATATTTTCATTCAAAATAATGAAAATGAAAGGCTTCAGTGGCGACATTTCAGCAAATGTTTGTTCTGGTGATTTTTAGCCATTTCCTTTCCAGTGTTATTGAAATAATTATCACACATTAGTAAGTTTCAGCGTCACTTAACCACTAACGCTCAGATTCCAGTGAGCAACGCATTACACCCCCTCTTTCTTCCAGTAGCCAGAAGTGGGGAAATTCACAGATAAAAAGGTGAAGCAGAAAAAGAGCAAATGTATTCTTTACAGCGAAGGAGAAACAGCGGTGTCTTCCCTGCATCTTTGTTTCACTCCCAAACTGATCTCTGTGTCACTCGACGCCGCTCTGCATAGCCGGATAAGATTCCTTGTCCAAGTTATGTCTGAGAGAGATTCATGTAATAGTTCACCTCTGCCAGTACAAAAATTCTCAAGTTTTCCTGTTATTTTGGTATATTGGAGATCGTATGGAAGATATCTTTCCTTTGCCATCTGATGATAATACTCTCAGACAATGCAGGCTTCGCTGGAGGAAATGATTAAGCTGTGTTTTGTGGCGTGTTTGTTTTAGTTTTAGCCATTTCCATCATTGAACCTTCTGGAAATACTGCGAGAAGTATTCGCCAAACCTCAAGGGTGTCTGAGGAGTTGTTGATATTTTCAAATTTCGTATTTTAGAAATCCAGCTGACACATTCTTTCCGAGCAGCTAAGTGAGTGAGATACGATTAGATTCTTACAAACTGTCCGATGACTGTGAGGCTCATGACTCCCACATGTTGCCAGCGGTAAAAAAGTATTCCTGTCATGATCATATATGACAGGAATTCCAGGGAACATCACTTGAAGAGGACTCTTCTTGAGGTGGATGTGAAACAAAAGGGATGAGTATCGTGACATATTTGCTCAACAGATGGGATTTTGAGCCACTATTGACTGTCAGGAACCCCGCCTACACACACACTGCCCACACTGTCTACACTTTTTTGAGCACCACCAACCACTGGCAGGGCCGCAGTCCTAACCTCCACCGGCCTCGGGATCAGGTGATGCTCTGCAAAAGGATTAGTGGCAACTGGATCCTCTTGGCACAGGCACAGGAATTTTCATTACAATGATCTTGGGTGTGGTGTGCCAGCAATGCATCCTCGGTGCGAAGGAGAGAGATACACCGAGAGGGAGAGCAAGCGAGTGGTGGGCAAGGAGGGGGGAGGTAATGATGCTGGGGTCACATTTCTTACCCATCCACTGTCTGTCATGTAGCCCCCAGTGTGGTTTTAGTCCTAATTTCCTGTAAGGGTTTTAAAATGAGCACACCCACTGGCAATCTGTACACGGATTAGTGTGACATTCACATCCGATGCAAAAAAAGCATCCATGAACGGAGACGGAGGAAACCCCTACTCAACCCCCCCACCCTGCCATCAGACTGGGTTAACTCTGCTGTGGACGACTCTGAGATGCAACTGAAAGCTCTTTTTTGGTTTCAGCATCGTTCACCCAACAAACAATGTTCGACACAATAATAATCAAAAAACCACAAAGCAATAAAAACAGTATGAAACAGTCCAAACAGAAACTGTCAACACGCAACCGCAAGGATACATCCCCGAAAATCTCTGATATATACACAAAAATGGCAGCTGTGGCAACGACATGACAGTATATGATCTCCTGATCAGTTTGCTTTTCGTTTGGAGATTATAATTATTTCTCGGAAGTTCTAGTTTAAAATGTTTTTTGTGCTATTGTGCTGACATGAAAGCTGACACAATTTTGTATTTCTGACAAAACTGGCAGCCACGTGAAGAGAGCAGCACAGCAGGAGACGTGTCGGGGTGTCACACTGAAAGGATAAGATCTCCTGATCAGTTTGCTTTTCACTTGGTTTGGGTTAGTGCTATCGCTCTGACACAATCTGCAGTGCCGGCGGTGCCAATGATTCATTGATATCCCTGATTATCAGGGGTATCATTAGGGGAATTATGAATAACTTTAAGAAATTAGGAGAAAGTAAACACAAAAATGAAAGAACAGGCCAATAGCATGTTAACATACATGTGGCCAGTTCTGGCGTGCAGACACTTGGAGGACACAGAGGATTTTTGTTTCCACTCCAAACGTATGTAACAAAAACACACGTATTTGCAAGTTTAAACACTGACTTTACCTTTCATTGGCTGTGAAAGATGACAATATGTTTTCCTTGTTGAGGTCAGTGCATCAAATTGCATTGCGATCGTTCAGTTTGGCTCCTAAAACCCCTTAACTACTCAAATTTCGCGTCTGGCTCAGCACCAAGTGAAAGTGGCGTCACACATGCCGTGCACGGGCCAAATGAAGTTGACTTCAAAACTTCAAATTAAAATAACCTCAGCTGTTAGCGCCTTCAGACCTGAATAATGTCTCATTGGTTGGTGTAGAGACGGTGAAGGGACTCAGCCGTAGTTATCGACAGTGTAATGATCACTGATATGGGCATGTTGCTGCCATACAACAGGAAACAGCCATGTGATTTTATTCTATTTGATGTGCTGGAGAACTGACAATTTGATGGCACATTTTTGCAATAATTTTCTTAGACTGCACCTATTTTTTTTCTTTCCTTTTTTTAATCTAATCACCCGAGTAGTCAAACAGGCATCCAATGTTTAATCTGGCAACCGAGCCTGGATTTAACAAATTTCTTCAACCCAGTCCACCTCCACTGAAATTTCATTCCCTTTGTTTGGTAATGCTATCGCGGCGCTGTACGCTCGCTGACAACTGACAAGGAGGCGGCCGCGGCTGAAAGATCTTTCCG
>KV751331.1:2345554-2363872 GCA_001698575.1 Mola mola | reverse complement strand
CTGCTTCTGGATCACTACACTTCACATATCCCTGGATTTACAGATTCTACATACTCTTGGACTCAGCAACACCCAGATCTTGCTACATGGAGTACAATGACTCCTGGACCAACAGAGTCCACCTGCGTCTGGATCACTAGACTTTCCATACATCCGGACTCATAGAATCCACAGACTCTGGGACTCATGGATGTTTTATACATTCTAAATGAATTGTTGTTATCATGTTTTTGTGTTCTGTACAAGTGACATTTATTGCACATCTGTCCGTCCTAGGAAGAAGGATCCCTCCTCTGTGGCTCTTCCTGAGGTTTCTTATTTTCCCTGTTTAGGGTTTTTTAAGTTTTTCCTCACCCGGTTCGAGGGTCTAAGGGCAGAGGATGTCACATCTGTACAGTTTGTCAAAGCCCAGTGAGATAATGTGTAAATTGTGATTTCGGGCTATACAAATAAAATTTGATTTGATTTGATTTGATTTGAACTGGAAACTCTTGTTTAAACGCTCTCAGCATTAAAATGTAGCCGCTCTTTTAGCTCGCCAGCACAGTGTAGTTATTAGTATCAGGCAGGGTCTGTTCGCAGGGATGGCTGCATTTGTGCAGGCTGGACCAGCAGGTAATGGACAAATGGTGGAGTGTCCACAGTTCCACTTGCGTGCAGCTCAGAGGGGATTTGTAGTATAACAAGACACAGTAAGTCAATTGATCAATTCGTTTGATCCTGAAGGTGTCTGATTGAGATGTATTTCAATATTATTCTCCACATTTCACCTGTTTCTCAACATTTTGACTTCATTTCTCTATATTTCTGCAAGTCTTTGTCCTCTCGTAATTTTTTTCTCATGCCAGAGCTCATGAACGCAACAAAGTCAGAGGAGCATCTTTCCAACCCGGACACTCCGACCCTCTGACATCATCTGCACGTTTCTCCTCGACCTTCATGCTTCAGTGACAGTGTTTGATTTGTAATTGTGTGAGCGTAGCATGTTGAGAGTGTTTGCATGTGACATCGTTGGAGAGCTAGTTTCTTGTTAGTTGTTTCTTCTATCTTCAGGATTGGTTAGTTAAGTTGTGAGATTCAGAGGATTCTGTTAGTTAATTTGGCCTGATTTCACCCTTTGCTGTAACTACTACGGTCATACCAAGGCTGCGATGTAAGAGGGTGGCCGCGCTTGGCTGGTGGAGTCCCCCTTGAAAAGCAAAACATGGATACTAACAGAACATGAAAGGCATTGACGGAGAGATTACACTTTGCTCAATAGAGACGCACATCTTTAATTCCCTCATCATCAGGTGGATTTGGTGCTCTTTACATGTGAGGAACACTTCACGTATTGTGCTTTCAACTGCTTCTGCTGCTTCCTGTTACAAAAAAAAAGAACCCCTGTGCTTCTTGAGATTTTTCCAGGCTCTGTAAAAAAGCCGAGGCCCACATGGTCAACATCTGTTGCATTTAAGGCATCTCTCTGTATTTCACTTCCAATCAACTGATCCATTAAAAATACATTTTGAGACTAATCCTACAATAGGAAAACCGCACTTTTGTCACAGCAAAGAATACGGCCAAATTTCGAACATAGCTCTGGTGAAAAGAAATGGGAGTCGTCCGATTTCACAATATTCCCGGCACAAAGCGTCTCTTTACCCCTAAGACCCCAGGCACCCCACCCCCTCAGATGTAGCCTTTTGTTGTGTGCATGTGACTGTAGAAATGGCTCGGTAGGAAACGCCAGACACCCACAAAAAAAAAAGCCAGAGAAAAATAGTTGTGGGAGCCACCCTGTGCATCAATTCAGCTGCAACAAGAAGCATTTCACAGCTGGTTTATTGTTATTCCTCTGCTGTTTAAGCTGTCTTTCATGTCAAAAGTCTTTTCCTGCTTACAAATCACCGGGAAGCAATCCCTTTGGCCGTACTGCTGTGCCCTAAGCCCCTTCCTAGGGTTCTGTCCTTTGATCACCTGTAACGTTGGCCATCAAGTTAAAAAATAGAGAAACTGGCTGCTGGGATAAGCTTGTGTTCTTGTCTGGAGCAGAGCCCCCCACCCCCTCCTTCTTTTCAGCAATTCCTTCCTTTCTTGTCTCTGTGCTTTCGATGAGCCTGGGAACAGAATCTGAGTGAAGCGAGTGGGTGGAGGGAGGGGGGAGCAGTTGTGGTCGTGGAATTGTTTGGAAAACGATTATGCGTTGGCTGCATTCACGAGGAGCCCTCGCAGTCAACAAATTGATTAACTAATTAGCTTAGAAATGTAGCGCCGTGTCCGCGAGACAAATAAGCGGCGCTAAACTTTAGATTCAAGGTTAATGTGCTGCTGCGGCATCCTGTGGGTGAACACCACTGTCGCAGCGCGGCCCCCAGCCAGAGGCCCAGACCAGTTGTCACCGCTTCTGAGTTTTAAGACGTGCTTAATTGGCTTTCCTGAGTGCCGGAGGAGGGCAAGGGGAGAGAGGGCTAGCTTGTTACGGGCCCTTGTGTTCCACAGGAGAGGGGGGAGGTCCCTTATCAGCCATCGTTGGACACCTCTGGTGGCTATTAATCAGAGCCAGAGCCCGACTGGAGCCAGGAGAGGATCCGCGGAGGGGCGGGAGGGAGCCTTTCCCGGGCCTCACTGACACCCTCAACAGACAGACGCAAACACTCCTTTTCCTTCCTCCGTCCCTCCTCCTGTCCGAGGGTATGCACAAGTATGGCCCTCCTCCGCTCCCCCAGCCTCCTCACTCAAATTGATTTAGGTCCCATTTAGCCCCCCTCAGGCCAGGGCCCATCCATTTTAGCTGGTGTGACAGGTTTATGTTGCCCCCTTACTGTGTTATTATATTGGTGCTGTGCTGCCAGTTACTATTGTGCTAATGAAAATTTAGCACCAGACGTAATATTCTTTTTCACAGGATGTGTACTCAGCATGCAGAATATTTAGAGTGCATTTATTGGATCGAAAGCGCTCATTATTTTTCACGTTTGCGACACACAGGGCTGGAAAAAACAGTTTTATGGACAGGAAAACAACTATTAGGTGTTGTCAGTGTCGGGGTGTTTCGTAAATGAATCTCCTGTTTAGAATGTGTTGGCCTGGGCTTGGCCTTTGACTGTTCTTCTTAAACATGAAGAAGAATTTTAAAATTCAAAACTAAAGCAACCGTGTGAGGCTTTATCGCAACAGGCTAATGTCAACATGCTAACGTTTAGCAGCTGTACCCATATGTTCACCAATTTAAATGAGCATGTTAGCATCTCCGTGGCAAAAGTAAATAAAACTAAATTAAGAGTGGTCACCACATTTTGTACTTCAACATTCGGTCTTAGAGCTCCGAAAACATTACCTAATGGTGGCGCCAGAGGAAAAGTCAGATGATCGCCATTGTCAATAGGCTTTACTGGCATGATGGTTGTGTCAACACATTGTCTTCACATTGTACGAAAGTGAAGCCGAAATATCCCAGATACGAGCACTGCCATCTTCTGCTGGTGACATCATTTGGAGCCGGAGCTCCGGTGTCAATCACAATGCTTTTATCCTGTCTTTGTTTCATCAAATTACTGATGAAAACAAAACTAATCAGAAAACACTAACACTTGATCACTTGAAAATTGTACCTGAGGAGTCCTTTGAATTTTTAGCTTGTCCCAAGTCCTAGCATAAAATGATGAAGGAGAAGGTGCTATACTGGAGCCAGCCACCAGGGGGCCATGGAGATGCTTTGGCTTGCTCTCATACGGGCTACGTTCTGGGCCTCACCAAAAAAAAACATCACTTATGAAACTGGGGGTCCAAATCTGCAACAAATTGTCTGAAATCCGTGTGACTTCCTTCCAAACATCAACCGGAGTGAAAAGATGTTTGTAGATTTGGTACGCAGACCTTAAAACAAGTTTAATGGGCCAGAATCCCGCCCGGAGTTTCAAAAGAAACTCCCAATCACTACAAAAGCCGTTACCATTTGTGTGAGATTCATTTTCACGGGGCCAATAAGACGAGAGTCGTGGTTGAGGGCGAGGAAGGGGGGGTGTCTGATGAAATTTAAGTTTAAATGGAAAGCTTCTGTGGAGTGCACTACAAAGCGCCATGTGTAAATATTGAATAATGAGCCGCTTTCAACTTCCCCGCGCTGTATCTGCCACAGAGAAAACTGGCATTAACGGCAGCTTTTGGTGTGGTTTGCATCACAGGGACCCACGGAGCGCACGGCCTCAGATGAATTTGTTATTATTAGTTTCTAGAGGCGCGAGGATTTGCAGACTCCCACGCATTTGGGCTCAAGATGTGCTGACACCCGTTTCTTTGGAGACACATGTGACACGTATTAGCCGCGGCGCTCGTTCGCCGCTAATGCGCGAGGCTGGAAATTTGTCATCGACTGGCACGCGAACAAAATCTCCCTACAAGAATGTGGACGTGATTACTTACTGCAGATGGTGTAAATTCATACTCATTACATTTGTGTTTACTTCACGGGCAGTTAGCGTGCTCTCTTTTTATTGAAAGTGAGTCAGAGATGAACTCAAAGTGCTTCCATATATGAAGAATCCTGGAAATTTACATGCTCATGATTCAAAAATTACGAGTGCAGCGTTTTGACTCAGCATATTTCCTGCCTGCGTCACAGATGAGACGTTTGCATTTAGCATAACTTGAGCTAAGGATTCCTCATGAGGTCAAAGAACAGAGTCGTCTAAACAACCCAGTGCTTTTACGCACACTTGTTTTAGAAGAGCTGTTGCCAAGGAAGTTGACTCAGTGTTGCTGGCACCAGCGTTACTCACCAGAACTCAGGGAAACAAGGCTTGAAGGTTTGTGCGACAAGCCCTTAAACTGATCGTGTCTCTCATCCCATGCTCGGATGAATTCAGATGAGTCAGGAACGACCGCTGCAGAACGCTGTGAATGTCTGAGTAACATGCACAGACGCCCCTGCCGGGGGGGTGGGCACCATCCTCCACAGATTTTAGACGTTATGGAAGATAAACGAATTAGTGTAGATTTATTCCAAAGAAATGTCTGCTTATTTGGCCGATAAGTCTACACCAATTCATTTGTCTTTCGTGAAAAGCTGTGATTTTGCATCGTGCCATCGCATTAGAGTGTAGCCTTCTCAAGCTAAACAGTCCGAGTGAACAAACAGCATCTTACTGAACTAATTTTTACCAAAAAAACAACAAAAAAAGGAAAAACAAACAAACAAATTAAGGAATTGATTTTAAAGCCTACAGGAAATGGGAAATAAGGGATTAGGGTCTAAGAATACTGGAGTTCTCCTTTAAGCAGCACTAGCTGTGCATGCGTCTATAGCTTGAATTCGCCATGAGCATTCAGGCAGCAGAAGCTGTGGAAGCGTCGACTGCTGCCGCACATAAATTCACAGTGAAACCGCACTTTGATGTTGTGCTGAATGTGCGATCGGAGTAGTTTCCAAGTGTTGGGCTAATGTTTTTGCTTAGTGGCCAACTGTTACAAATTAGGAAGATGGTTGGACCGCAGCCGACGTGGGAAGTGATGCAGAATTAATGAATGCTAATCAGAAGTACGTTGTGGAGATGGTTTGTACCTCTGCACATCCTCATTCCAGCAGCAGTGGACTAATACACAAGGAACAGGCCACCGATCTTTGATTATTACATGTTTTACGACGTTTCGTTAACGTTTTGTTACTGGAAATTCAACATTCCACAATTTTCACAATATTTGTTTAGTTTATGAAGTTTACTTCTCCTGTCTTATGAGAGGCCAAAGTCTCCAGTTTTTGATAACCTCTACCAATCCACACCCGTATAGATCAGCACCAGAACTGACCTGTTACCCAAAATGATCTTAAAAACAAACCTGCACCTCCCCGGACCCATCTTTAACTCCCATGACCTGACCAGAGGACTGTGACTGTGGCTTTGAGTCTTGTTCTTAAAAAGTGTCCCTCAGTTGTTGCAGCAGTGGCTGAGCTTCTGGAGCTTTGTGTTTCCTCTGGGGCGACGTGACGTGACCATCTTGTTTAATGCCAACACTTTAAGGCACTGTTTACCAGCAGCAAAGCCACTGTCGACGTTATTTTCACAGTCTGTTATTACACCAAACTTTTCCCAAACGTCCAACATGGGCATAACTGTCTGAGCTTGCAGGACTCACCAAAGGTACCTCTAGAGGTTCAAAGTGGTATTACGAGACAGGCTGGGCCAGAAGAAGCTATTTAGCATGCTAGCTACACCTTTGCAGTACAAGATGGCTAATGAATATCTGCTTAAATAGAAAACCATATCTTAAAAACTGCACTTTTTAGAAGTGTAGACTGTTTTTGCAGCATTGGAGTCCCTGCCAACAGAAGCACGCCTGCACCGACACTTATACATGCTCCCTGTGAAACCTAAGAATATGACAAATATTAATCATGCTTTGGCTTATGGAACAGTACAACATGCCTACCACGGGTGATTTCTCGTCCTCGGCATACCGCACACTTATCACACACCGCTGCAAGACAGGTCAACAGTTACTTGTGAGCAGATCCGTGTATGATTAACGCAGTTAAATGAGCTGCACAAAAGGCGTGGTTGTTTGCTTTGATACTCTGAGCAGCGATGTATGAGGGGGGTCATACAATACATCTGTCTCCTCGACAACAAAGGCCACCTTCATAGACGATAGAAGAGGTGTGTTAAATAAATAAGTCAGCATATGTAAATTTCACTGCAGTACATCTGTCTGGCTGTTTTTAAACCACATAATTCTCACACGTTTTCCTCCTTAAACTCCCTCCAAATGCAGAATTAGCTTCAGCGCGTAGCATGCTCAGCTTACAGTCGTGTCCAAACAAGTCACACTTCAGCCATAGCTTTCTCAGAGGTGTAAGCACTCCTTTGAATAAATATCTCATTTCACAAACAGGCTGCCGGTTCCAATACTCTGACAAATGCCCCGCAGCTGCTGATTCTAGGATAAAAAATGGGAAGTGGCTATTAACTTTAGCCGCGCAACAGCGATAACTAGAGGGCAACAGTTACACAATCAGCTCCCCTGCTAGATACGGTCATTGTGCAAGCTCAGGTTCGGAAGTAAACCTGAAAGCCCCGCATGACAAGCAAACAACAGGAAGGAAATAATCAATTTGGGGCTTTTAATGAACAACTCCCTATCTGACCTCTTTGTCAGTGTAGAGTTGCCACACGCTGGTTAAACATTACCGCTGCGATAGTACAGTTTTTAAGGTAGTCGGGAGCAGCCGTGCGAGTCAGCACACAGGAACTCGACACGGGCGGCTCATATCGGTTGTGCTGTGAAGTTTGAAGAGCACTGAGTTCATCCGGTCCTGTTTTCGAGGGGATTATTTGTTTAACAGAAACACATCTTGCACTCTCCAGTCAGGGTGAAGGGGACTGAATTAGACACCAGCTGAAATCTCAGAGCATTTAAAAAGACACATTGCGGAAAGGTTTCTGTGAGAGAGTTCAAGTCTCTGACAAACCTCGAGTTGGATGCTGTGCTTTATTGCCTGATTTTGCATTAAGAGTGCACTCAAACCGTCCAATTTCTTAATTTATTCTCACTTTTGTGGGGAGGTTTTGAATTTACAAGTTCTCCAAAGTACACAGTGTTGTCCTGGAATGTTTCCTGTGTTTCCCTGTGATGGAAATAACTGCAATTTTCTTTTCTACTTTTGTTTTTTACATAAGCTTTTTTTTTTTTTTTTTGCAAAAAGTGCAGCCCTTTGCATATTTATTGATACATAAGAGGGACTAACAAATGTGGAAAATAACACTTCCTGTCATGGGTCACACCAACACTGTGAGTTGTGTTCTAACTGTAGAAACACAGGATTCTCTGCTGCTGATTTATTTGGACCACTTTAGTCCCTGTGACTTATGCCCTGACAGTCTGAAGCTCGCTAGAGATTAAAATGGAGGAATGTCCGGGCGTAATGGCAGGGGAGAAGTGGCCTTGCTGAGGTTGAAAGGACACCGTGACAGTTCGTAAATTCATCAAGTTCAAAATGAGGGGGTGAAAATGATAGACAGGAACAGACACTTTGTGTTATTGCCTATGTCCCTCCAGTTAGAGCAGAGTTACGGTTACAGCGCCTATGTTACCCTCACTGAATGCCCTCTGACTTGGACTTTTCCTACTTTTTATCGTCATTTCGGAATGATGCATGAGTATAGAGCCACTGGCTGTGCAGTTGTATTTAATGGCCTGGGAGTATTGACTTGCAGTAAATGAAGATGTTTGACACATCTTAAATTCCTATAAATGTACAAGAATGAAGCCAAAATCCGTCCCTAATATGAGCACTGCCATCTTGTGCTCTTGAAGCCTCTGTTTTAAGTTCCTTCCTTTTACCTTAAACCTGCTCAACTTGATCACAAGTGTGGCTCAACTGTCAATATAGCATCAACCACCTAATTTTGGGATAATCCCAGTGATAATAAACATGGACATGCTCTCGTTCTTTCTTGGGGGGCAGTGTCTTCATTTACAGGCTATGAAGGGTCACATACTGTTGTGAATCATGTGAAGTTAAAATTTCCATCCGAAGCCGCTCTCATCAAGTCACTGAAGAAGAACGGGACTCAGTAGAGCACAGACCCTTTCACCAACAGTCCCCTTTAATTAAAATTCCTGGATCCGCAACAAAATTTAATGAGTCCTTCCATGGCCTATGCCACAATCTTAACCAAGTTATGTTGAACTCCATCCAGAAGTTTTTGCGTAATCTTGCCTACAAAGAAAACACAAGTGAACTAGAGGACACTCAGAGAGGGCAAACCTCCACCGACACAGCTACATTCCCTGCAACATATCCTCCCCAGCAACAAACGCTTACTTTTCAGGCGGACATTCGAGCAGGCTGGTTCTGGCTACGTGTGGGGTTAGCTACAAAATGACACCAGACCTCTCTGTATCAATTACTTCTACAGATGTCCCAATAGTGTTTGACCTTTCAGTGGTTTTGACCTTTGACCTAGAAAGCCCAAACTGTAATCATCGTAGCCAGTACCACCAAGACACCAGTTGGACCTCTCTGTAAACTCATTCAAGAGAAATGGCCCAGAATTTTTTTTTTTTTTTTACCTTTTAGTGACCTTTGACCTTGAAAGCCCAAAAGTTAATCATATGTAGCCATTGCTGTCAGCTACAAAATGACAACATTTGGACCTCACGGCGTCTTTGTTCTTATAAAAGTTGTGGCCAAAAAAACTTCTTTTTGCCCTTTGAGTAATCTTGATCTTTGGCCGCTGTAGGCCGAGCCAAGAAACACCTTTGATGAAAATTTCATCGAAAAAAGTCAACAATTCGCATTATCTTTTGAGGTAAATTGTTTTCCATCCCTGCAGCATAATTCCAGTCACCCTGATGATTCAGTGAAACTGAAGCTGCTCTGGAAACTTGTGTTAGGGCAATTTTTTGATGGTGTCCTTTTAGATTTGCCTCCCATCTGTTTCTAACACACTAAGCACTCAGATTTGAATCTGAATGTTAAAAATCAATCCCACACAGAGACAGGTCTGCTGGACTCATAAAAGGACAAATGGGCATCTCTAAAGAGGCAACGATGTTACTATATATGAAAAACACATTGAATCCACCACCACCTCCACACAAATCCAATCCAACTCCGAAGTTCAGAAAATATCCTGTAAGGAAACAGTTACGGTATAATCCATCACAGGCTGCCTGGGTTAAAGCAATCAAGCAGAAGTCTTGTATGATCAGCCTCCAGTTTCTAGTTAAGTGAAACCACAGTGTAAAAAAGCTGGTACGCCGTTCATGGAGCGAGAGATAAGCCCGCAATGTTCACAGACCTGCGATGTACAACTTTAGTAGCTACATTTGAATGCTCAGCTCTGATTTATAGTAACAAATTAATTTTCTCCTGGGGCTGTTGACAAGGCTTCTATGACAAACCTGATTAATGCAGAAGAAGGCGGCGCATGGAAAAGTTGACATACCAGAAAAAAAGAATTACTGCACTGCATCCTGGAATGAAAGGAATGTCATAAATTTATGTCCAACAGTGTAAGAGAAGCTGAAGGGAGGAAGTTTGTTGATGATTAACTTGTGCTGACTACCGACTTTATAACCACATCTTCCACATTGTCCTTGTTCGTCTTAGAGTGGCGTACGTATATACAGTATATATATATATATGCCCTGGCAAATTGCAAAGTCTCCTAGAAGATGCTTTGTGGAGCACCAAATAGGCCTCCAGCTTCTCGACTACTAGACAGAGACCCATCCTACCACCCCAATGTCAACTTCAAACCACATGACTTTCAAATTCATTGGATGGCTTCACACTATACGACTTGTGGTTAAAAGTCTTGCAATTGTTGTGAGTTAAAACTAAACGACTGACTGCCGACTGGAGTCACACACAATCTTTCACCAGGAGAAACCCCGAACTCTGCTCTCCAAACTAGGTTTATCATCAGAAAAAGAAAGGAATACGGTTGAAAGACTAAATCGGCATACATGGGCAGCAATGGTTGTCTGATCTACAACAATATGAACCTTGTTTGATGCTGAATTTTTGATCCTTTACCACTTTTACTGGTAAACTCCAAAATTTGTCAGTGAGTGGAATTCATTTTATTTAAAAGTCCTGTTCCAGTCATTGATTAAATCCCTAAAGACT
The DNA here is from genome assembly GCA_001698575.1 of Mola mola. NCBI lineage: Eukaryota > Metazoa > Chordata > Actinopteri > Tetraodontiformes > Molidae > Mola > Mola mola. The sequence goes on along the minus strand of KV751331.1, from coordinate 2,353,257 downwards.
AATTTCTGTTTCACAAAATTAAATACTTCATTTGATGACACTGGGATAGGCTCCATCCCTCTCCTGTGACCCTGCATGGGATAAACGGTAGAAAATGGACGGATGTGACTCTAAAATCTCTTGGATGTTGTTCTATACCTTTGTTGTGTTCATGTTGTGTGTAGTAGTACATAGAAAAAACACCACATGGAAATGTTAATTGGATCAAAAATGTGATTTTCATCAGAGGAGGTCTTTAAGAGAACTATGCTAATGGAACATGATTATTTCATAAGAATATTGACTTTTAAAACACTCTGTATGTGATTTAATTCTGAGCTTATTTTAATCTTTTAGCTCAATCAAATAAACTGGCCCGTTCTACTTGTCTTTTCACCTTAAATTTTTTGGACAGCGCCAATATTGATCCCCACACGATCTTCTCATTCTTTTATACTGCGGTATTTATTAACTTATGCAACAAAACTGGATCTTGACAAGTGTTAATACAGCTGGTATGTTTTTGGTAGCGATTTTAGGAATTGAATTGTTTGCTATAATGACATTCTATTCATTTCACTCAATTCAACAAAAAACATCTTTTTCATATCCAGATGCTTCTTTTGTTTAATTGTGTAATTTTACAGTCCAGCAGATAGCAATAGTCGAACACTCAGCAGCTTAATGACTCCTACAGTCAACACACAGCTTCAGCATCAGTTAAATGAACCAGCCGGGAAGCGTGTTTGAGCTTTTTTTTTAACCCCCAAAAGGCGCACTCTGACACCCTGGTTCATTTGAAGTCGTGGAGAAGGAGCCTCATTACCGCCGGGGCCCACACGGGGGGGCTTAGTCCCAGACGCAGTTTAATAGCAGTAAAAAGGAAAAGGCTTCAAGGTTACGAGACGCTGAATAGCTGTGGAGGAGACGGTCTGCTCCCTGGTTGCCCTGCATCCCACGTCACTGGAGCCAGCAGAGTCGTAAATTGCTGCTAACACTAACAGTAAACGGATATAAAAAGACTCCCAGTTTCCTTTATATGACCCACTCCACACTGCTCGAGGGGGGGTGTTTGTTATTAGGAGCCGGGGGTGTGAATGGAAGGGGCAGGCCGGTGGCACTGAGGACGAGACGTGTCTGGGATCAGATTTAGGGGGAAATAATGGAAAACCTGCATGTATATTTTGAATATGTACGCTACTTCCTGCATGTGACCAAATGTGGTGAGGTTACTGCAAATGCGCCTGTTCAAAGTAACTTGTGACATGGTTGACTACCTGTTGGCTGCCAGTCAGAATTTTTATGACCTTTAGAGAGAGGTGTTAGTGAAAATGCCTTATATATACTGTATATAGAGTTCTACGCTGCCCCCTGGCAATATTTGAAGAGTTTAATGGCTTTTTAATTGTGGAATTTATATGATATAGGAGACAGGAGTGGATATTTTTAATTTTTTCTTACTATTTTTGTAAGATCCATCAATTTATTTGATGCCTGGCATACATTTGATCTAATTCTTTATTTTATCTATAGACAATATTTGCTAAATAGAACTGTGAATTTTGCAATTTGGCTTTCATGAAATGCCTCATAAGATATTTATTTTTATCAATTCAGTAATTCTGTAACAGAATAGTGAAATCAATTTCTGATGGTTATGAAGCATTTTGTTATTTTGATTTAAAAGTTTTGGTTGAATTGTTTTACGATCAGTCATTATATATCATTGTATTGTATATTATGTTATATTTCAGACAAACTCAAGAAAACATGGATGTTAATATTGTATTCCAAGTCCAACACATGGGATCTTTAACCATCCAATACACACTGAAATATCCTCATTTACTGTATTTTACCATTTAAAAACTGCCACACACTGCAGTTTGTTTTCCAGTATGTCCTGTCAAACTGGCATTATTATGTCAAATAGTAAGTAATTCATCCTAATCAGATTAAAAAAAAAAAAAAAAAAAAAATTTTTAAAGGGAAAAAAAAAAACAGACTTACAATCAGATTAAAAAAAAAAAAAAAAAAAAAGAATTAAAGAGTGAATAAAAAATCAGACTTGTAAAGATGTAAATTTGCACAGTGCGTGCGTGAGCAGCTTCCCGACTCATCTCGTCAGCTGTCGTGTGTATGTTGAAGATGCTATAAACTGCTACCAATTATAGATTTATAGGGCCGGTGCAGTTAAACAGACCACCAACATGGCAAGTATGAAGTTGTATCAAGATCTCAAAAACCTGTAAATCTGATGAAGCTGCGAACACCAACAACCACACTTTAATGGACATATATGTATGTGTATTTGTTGTTGTAATACTAACAATCTGATTCTCATGTTGCTCAAACTTTATACACTTATTTTGGTCCAAGCAAGTTGCAGTTACGATACTGACTCTCTTGTCCCTTTGTTTCGCTGTAAAGGCAAACTAGCTGTTTTAACAGAACTTAAAAAAAAAAAATAGAAATAACATTTTGGCTTATTAACTTTTCCTCATCTGCAGCTTCTCCTTACAGTGACTGGAATCAGGTTGAGATCATAAAGTAGCTTTTAGCTTCACGGAACCTTGGATTTGAATACTTGCACGATAAAAGACAGTCAGATCAGACACTGTTGCATTAAACTCACAAACAGAAGCCTCACAATGCACCTGTGCTTTCAGAATCAGCAGAATTTTACTCTCTCCTGAGTGTTTTAAAACGTCCTGGACGCGATTATTTAGCACCAAACAAAGCAGAACCTACATCGGACAGACAGAAGACGAGCTCAAAGCGAATTAAACGCAATTTTAATGGAGAAATAACGCCTGCTGCAGCTGCCTTAACCTGAGCTCTGTTAAGACAGCAACCAGGCAGTGGAAACTTTTGACCCCTGTTTGTGTCACATGATCAAGAACAAAAAGTGACTCTCCCTCATTTCAAAGCGAACACACCCACAACCCTAAACCCATATTCAGTCTCCCAGTGCCAAAGATTAGCTTGCCTTCAGGTGGTACTTAGCCTAGCCCTGAAAATTGATATGCATCAGCTCTATAATTTAAAGGTAGTTTTCAAGAAGGGCGACTGCTGCTCCCTCTGCACCAGTAATGACCATAATGCCTTGTTAACCCCACCGCCAGGGGTTACATACCCTTGTGACGTTGGCCTTAAGTCATCCAAACGGTCGTGTAGCAGGAGCACAATGGTTTCTTATCTAGTTTCCACTTCTAGGAATACAATCAGAGGTCACAACTACTCTGGAAGATACATGATAACGTTTCTCAAACGTTAAAGTTGGCTTTAACTATGTTTTAGCTCTTTGAGGCCTCTTGGACTTTTCAACGCTTTTGTGCAGAATTGGAATTTTTTTGCCATTTGATTGCTCGTGCAACCTTCCAAATGAACCAATAGGTTACAAGTGAGTGTTTTTGAAAGAATAAATTATTACAATCTACTTCCTCTGTGACCTTTCTGTGCACTTTATTGCAAAGGCTGTTGCCCTCACCTCATTCTAGCAGCCCCAGGCCCTGTTGCGTGAACTCTGACCCATGACCTGGAAAGGGAGAGGCTTTACGCCAGCCAGCGAGGCTGATGGGAAACCCAACACCAGCATCTTTCGATACAATTTTCCAGCTTTGTATTCACATCTGCTCCATAACGTCCACCCCCCACGCCTTTAGTGCCTTCTACCCCACCAAAAACACCTTTCATTTGAGCACTCTGAGTCAGTGCACCACCATAAAGTTTTAAGGTTTCACTGCATTTTCTTTTTTGATAAACAAATGTTTGTCGTGAGATTCTGTTTTCTTAACCCTTCTGTTGGTCTGACGAGTTCAGGCGATGCGTTGGGCACCTCGGCCGTCAGGCAGAAATAATGCCCCGCAGGGTTCTCTCCCCAGGCCTCTTTGTCAAGCACTTGTGAGTATCTGCGTTAAATCTTGTTGATTTTAAGCCAATTGTTCCAGGTCACTTCCTAAAGAAGCAACATAAACAAAGAGAAAGTAAGGCCACAACAATGTCAAGTATGTCTGTGTCGTCGAGAGGAGAAAAACGAGGGGTTACTGACGATGAGAACGCTGCCCTCAGCAAGCGTGAACTCGAAACGGTGCTGGTCATCTCGTTGAACAAGGGGTGAGTGAGTGAAACGCAGCTGTAAGGCAGTGGGAAAGTTCCCGGACAGACCTCATAATTAATGCATTTTTGATCCAAAGATTTAGCACACTCTAGCACAGTAAATTCAGAAAACCATCTTGGATTACACGGATGAGGATAATTTATCACGCGGGAACAGTTGCACCTGCCGGGAAGTTGTCTTAATGGGACATGATAGAGGGGTCTCGAGGCGCCGCATCACGGTCGGCTTCACATTTGTACCTTGCAGTGACTCAGGGAGAGAGAGCACCTGCAAAATTACGTGGGAATGGCCCTCTTAAGAGCTATCCGTCTGTGTTATTAAAAAAGCTACGGAGCATGTGTCTGTTAGCCAGTGTTTCCACAGAATTACATTTTCCTCAGTGAAGAAAGTGAAGCTTAATTCCTCGGTGGCAGACACGTTGTTCTTGAAAGGAATAGCTTTGTTAGAAGTTCTAATGAATTATGGGTCATAAAACAACAAAACTATGAAGCTAAATGATTGTTAAAAAAAAAAAAAAAAAAAGCAATTCCAGTAGCTTTGAGCTCGTTGGCCAATATATGTGCATTATATATGCACATATGGCGCGGCCCTCCCCCGCTCTGTCTCCACGCTGACATGTGGCCCACACAACCAGACATCAACCAAATATTCTCTTCTTTCATTTTTGCTAGAATCCTTTTATGGCACGTTTTCATGCTTTGCCACACACGCACCAAGGTTTGACAGACTTTATCGGCCATATATTTTCGGTGCAATTTGTCTTTCAGAGCAATAGTGACATTACTGTAACCTTCAGAGGCTGAATGCCTGGTAAGGCGGCCTCCTTCCACGGCTTATCCCAACCATGTCCTGATTCCCATTAACCTCCGACTCTGTGTCCAGCTATCACACATCCTTTCACTCACAACTGCAATCCTTTACATTTTACCAATATTATATACAACTACAGTAATACTTATAAACACTGGTGCCTTTGAATGATATAATAGCCAAACAAGTTTTATACAGGAATAAACAGCAACATTCGCTGTTACAAAGCCACTAATATTCAGCTTTAACAATGAGCCAGAGACCCGGGTCTTGACCCTATAGCTAACAGAGTGACACCGTAGGAAGACATCCTTGCAGCTACATGGCAAGACCAAAAAAAAGGGATGCATTTTAGCTTGTATTTTGGGGTGAAAGCGATTGTGTCAGCAAAAACTAAAAGGAGATCCTATAAAGAAGCATCGACTAAAATGGCATTATAGACATTTGAAGTTGGGGTTTTTAACTTCTGGGAATCAAATGTGAGACTCTATAGAAGCAACTCTGCTCCCCATCCCCTCCCACTTTAGTTTCAAATCACAGAGATTATGCTTTGGGTTTGATTATTCAGTCTGAGCCATTCAAATCCAAATAGAATTGACTCTAATTCAGTGACACATATTTGTGCCACAGTTTCCAAGTCCAGTTATTATAAACAACTTTGGGCTTGTTTTTTTTTTTTTTTGTTTTTTTGTAAGTTGCTTATAAAGTATATTATAAATGTAGTCGTGCATTTGGTGGTAGTGGTAACTGAAAGCAAAAGTACCTAGTTCGTCCCACCGCAGGATCCATCCTCAAATGCGTATACATGTGATACTGTGGTATCACATGTATACTATACATCTTATATTACTCTGTTACTGTTAGAAAAATTGTGTTGGCCAGTTAATTCTGTTCAAGTCATTTGGAGTTGAAGAGAAAAATATAAAATTACAAAGTAACATATTTTTTAAATGGTTTTGCATGAAATCCTACATAGATTGATACAGTACAAACATAATTATATTATATTACTTATGATATAAATACAGTTTTAATTGATCAAGTGGCCTCTCTTCGTCTTGGTGAAATTGCTTGTGTTGGACTGTTTTTGGGAGCTAAAATGCTGATTTTGGGTTTGTTTTCATAGACTTGTTTGCTTTTTCTCTCACAAGATCCATCCATTCTTATATGATGGCGTATGACTAGCATTAACTACTAGTTAATGTGGCCAATCTTAGCAAATCCCAATAGATATTGCCGGGTCAGTTCATTAACTTTACATGCCCTGACCGTTTGTGCTACCAATAACATATGGACATTCACTCTGCCGGTATTTCAAACTTGACAATTTTGCCCAATTTCATGCTGGTAGTCTCGCGATAAGCACAATTTCATTTTTTTTACCTTCTTCCACTGCCTTGAAGATCCATATTTAAGAGTCTCACTGATCATAATATCCATTATTCAGCACATTCTGAACATTTTTGGGTTCTAACATTTTTATTTCACATGAAATACTTTTGGAAAACTCGCTGGGGCCACGTTATTTATTCATAAATTCTGTTTCAAATTTCTCCCTTCATCAGAAGCCAAACCCTTAAATGATATATCCTTTCAACTTGAGGTGCAGACTCTGGAGAAAACAGATTCAGGAATCCCACCGCAGCGCCCCTCCATCCCTGCCAGTGAACATCACCCAGCAGGATTCCCGCGAGGACGACTCCCATTTGCATTTGCAATATAGCCGTGTCAAAACAAAGAAGTGAAAGGTATGCCGTGAGGAGTGCGATGCGATGAGATAGGATGTGGGAAGTGGTGGTGGTGAGTGTGAGGCAGAGTTGGAATGTCAGGAGAGGAACCCCGCTGTCCTCGTCAGGAAGTGGGAGTGAACGGTTCGGAGTGAGGGGGAGCGGTAGGAGTCAAGAGGGTGGAGGTGCAGAAGAGATGCCACTAATTTAGGAACACTTCCTGCATCAGTTGTACCGCCCAGTGCTGAGGAGTTGTGACAGCACCTACGTCCAGCGTTTCTCCTTCACATAGATTTCTCTCTCACGTTCTCTCTCAAATGAGTGGCAGGTGTCATGGCAGGGAATAGAGGCTCACCACGCACCTGCCTTCTGTGAAAAGCTGCAGTGGGATTTGTTAAAAGAAGAGTTTATTGCTCCCGTGTCGGATAGTGAAGGAAGTGACTGATGCAGTAGGTACAAACAGGGCCGGATAGATGTAAATAAAGAGAGGTAGTCAGACTGAACATGCTCTTCTGTCGAGGTTTTCGAAAGAGAGAGAGACTTAAAGCTTTTTAATGCAGAACATCTGGTTCAGTTGGGAGGGAACTCTGGTTCTGTGGTCTGCCAGCATGTGTGATGTAGAAGAGAAAATAGGGAGAGAGGGGAAAAGATAGCGGTTGTAAAAAGGAGGCATAAAGAGCACGTGTGTGTATGTGTGTGTGTGTGTGTGTGTTGAGGACCCGGTCAGGTACTATGAATCAGGAAGTGAGAGCTGTCCTGGAAGGCTTCCGTCTCACTCTGTCAAGAGAAAACATTCCACATGGTGGCTAATTTCTCTAATTATCTTCATGTAAAATGGCTGCCAGATGACAACGACAGGAAATGGACACTTTCATGACAGCATTATCACTTCCAGATATACAGTTTCACAACCTCTGCAGTAATCAGTCCCTACCTATAACTGAGTGGGATGTAGTGTTTTTTTTATGTTTTTTGCATGCGTGCCTTTTAGCACGAATTTCCAACAGGGATGACTCTGTCCGGAGTACCAGTCTCTTCCTGACTGCATAGAAGATTTACGTTTCCCT
>KV751331.1:2289658-2335652 GCA_001698575.1 Mola mola | reverse complement strand
AATGTTTAATCAATTTTGTAGTAATTTTTATTGATGTTATGGGCATATAAGGTAGCATTCACCAAAACCAGTGGCCTATTATAATCTGTTGTGTCTTAATTTTGAACAGGCTTCATGTGCTGTTCTACACCTGACTGCTGCGTTAAAGATCCCCACTCTTTAATTATCTATAATTAATAAAATTTAATCTATAGTCTATAATTTGTGCGTCATTTCATCTTTTGTACAGAGGATTTATTTATTTTCTTGACATAAAAGGGCATCAATATCAGCTATCAGTATCAGCATTTTTAAATATTACAGTTCGGCACCTTTGCATAGAACGTATGTCTATAAATTACCTTTCTAAATTGACCTTTTTCACAGAAGCCAATTTGGAAAAAAAAAAAAAAAAAAAGAAGCCCAAAAAAACAAAAGGAGTTGGGTAAACACGGGCGTTCATAATGAGAAAAATTAATGTTCACTTCAACTCAGGTCAGAAAGACTTTTTTTTCTTGTCTATGTTGGTTCCCTGGACAAAAATTTATTTTACTGATCACACTTGTGCTCACCTGCAATTTCATGTAATTCTGCCATGAAAAAGGTCTATCAATCCCCATTTCCACCAATAGGTATGGTTCAGTTCATTACCATACACCTGGGAACAGTAAACGATGTGTCTCCATTTACACCTGTACCATTACATGGTGGGTGGGGTGCTGCTACAGCCACGACAGCTACGTAGGTAGCGTGACACCATAGCATCGCAACACAATGGAGCCCTCCAATAAACAAAGGAAACAATGGAGAACATTTATGAGATAAACATGGCTCTTGTGAATCCTTCCCCCTGTGGCGAAGGAAGTGACGATTCTCTCGCTGAATGGGTACCAGATAACTCTGGTTGGTTCCCCAAGTGAAGGGTGTCAAAACTGGGAAGGAAAAGTTGGTCATTTAAGGGCTCAACCCACAACTTCTGACAATGGAAACACCAAAAAAAGTCTGGTATTGTACCATACTGAACAAAACCGTACGGTTTGGAGGAAACAAAGCTTTAGAAAACCCACTAGAGGATGCTAGGTTCATGTTTCCTCATCAAACACTCATTAGCTTTTGTTGTACACATTATTTTATTTTGTAAACCATTTTGTACCCCATAGTGCAGCAGCCTAAACAATGTTAGCTTGCAGTGGCAGTTGGCTGTGAGGGATGCTAGATGGCAGATCGTAGCTAGTAGCCTTCACGACAAGTCTAATGATTCGATCTAGATGCTTGAAATTATGCATTTTAATTTGACACTTTTTAATTGATGTGCAGCCCAGCATTAGTTGAAATAGCTGTGTTAAAGGTTCTCAGAATCGCACTCGCACAATCCTCCACCGGGGCAGGGCGGCCTGTGTCGCAATACTGAGAAATCCTTCCAAAAAATTCCTGGATCCGGATCCTGAACTGGAGCACAGCCAAAATTCAATCACTTGTTTCCTTTTCCAAGTCCTATCTGTAAAAAAAACAAAAAAAAAAAAACAAATGAGGGTGAAAACATAACCTTTACAGAGGTAATAAATGACAGAAAAATCACAGCATGAGCACCAAACTGAGAAGTAAATACAACGCTGGGCTTTGACAGGATTCCTCACATTCAGCATCACGTTACTTCATTCAAAAAGCATTTGGTGCCACTCACATATGACAGAGTTTTGGGGTCACACTGAAGATTTTTTTTTTGGTGAATAAAGTTGTGAATCTACAGGAAAAAAAAGTCAGGCAGGTTCTTATAAAGTCTCCAAGTCTCAGAGTCTCTTTCTCGTAAAATCATGACTTTATTCTCGCTACAGGAAAAAAAAGTCAGGCAGGTTCTTATAAAGTCTCCAGGTCTCTTTCTCGTAAAATCATGACTTTATTCTCATAATACTCCTTTCCTATAATTTTATACTTTTATGTCTTACATTTACAACTTACTCATAATATTTTAAGTTTATTCTTGCCAATTTACAACATTACTCTGAAAGTCCGTATTCAGGATTTTTCTATCGTCACACCATCAGGTAAATTATGCACATTATTAAGCACCCTCCCAGATAAAAATAACTTAAAGTATGTAGACCAGCGACTATCAACCAGGCCCAGTGGTTGATAGTCGCCAGTCTACATTTCACAGGAATTAGATGGCAGAGACTGTGGTCTTTGATCTACAAATTAAAATCATTAAAGTTTAAAGCTGCCTATTAAGAATGTTTTGTAAGCAAAAAGAGACAGCTGGTCATTAAATTAATTCAAACAATTATAAGCAATTTAATCATATCACTCTGCAAAAGTGCATTCGTTAGGCGTGTGAGTGTGTTGAAGCAGAGGAGGAAGAATGAGTGTGATTAAGCTGTGACACGTTGGGTCGGTGATGAATAGTGAAAAGGGGAGGTCAGCAGCTCCGGTAACGAACAGCTGCTGACAGTTCAGCGCGGGGCAGAGGAGCAGCTTTCAGCAGCCGCTCGTCACTGTCGCCCCGCCGATGACCTCAGCGACACCCAAGAATACGCGCAGGCTGGCTCTGTGCAAACACACACGGACCTGCGTGTCGCACGCACAGACTCCCCGACAGACCTGGCAGGTCGTGACCTTGCTTGCTGATTCAGGGACTCAACCTCAGCCGGGATCCGCGTTTCCGAGTCCGGCTCTCGTCTGGCTACGTACCCAGATTCACCAAGCGCTCATGCAAAAGAAGGCCTTTATGTGTTCGCCCACCGTGTATCAGCAAAAGTAATTGGAGCAGGGCCTTTTTATCCGCTGCTGACAGTGGCTTTAACTGGTTGAAATGACGAACATCACCACCTGTGGTAGGCAAACCGCAAATCAGAGGAACTTGCTTCAAAGCCAAAATAAGACTTTTGAAATGTTGCCTGCGTCATTGGTGTTTGATCAAAGATTGTGAGGGCCAGAGAAGCCCACAAACCAGCAGCAGAAAGAGCATTCCTCTTACCTTGATGTGCCATATTATTGTATGGTGTCGAGATCTCCCGGTTAAACTTTCATACCCATCAAATTGATATTTGATCTTTAATTTAAGCCTTTCAAATCGTCCACTGTGTCAGGAACTTACAATGTAAACTGACTTTTGGCTTTTGGCTGACTTTTGAAAGCTGTTTGTTTGTCATTTATCTGATTTTGAAAATAAGTGCTTTCCTGTGTGTTGTCACATTCCACAGTCAGGAACTATTTTTCCTAAACAAACACAAAATCGGTTCCATCAGGACATGCGCTTGCATTTTAAAAAACGCTTTTCAAGTGGAATGCAAGTTTACTTCACATGATTTGACACGTCAACACATTCACACGTCGATGGCGCGGCATCATGGGCAATTTTGGGGCCATTAGCTATGTTTACGTGCACAAAAAGTCTTAATCAGATTAAAAATTTCAGGGATCGGAAATTCCGAATCCGCTGTTTATATGGACGCTAAGTCAAATAATCCCATCATGACCTGCGTATACATGCAAGAAGCTTTAATCAGAATAACAGCATATTGACATGCACAGATTTGTTTAATTTCCCTTAAAAACAACCACAGAAGTCGTAGTTCCGCTTGTGCTGTAAACAAACGCCGATGTGGTTACACTTTGCACTTTCGCGCATTTCCCCGCAATTTAAACTCCGCACTCTTAAAGAATGAACCTGCGCCAGGTTCTGAAAGCCCCACTTTTGTTTCTACTGTTCTCCGTGATCAAGCTACGGGCTCTGAAATGCATAATGCTTCTGCGTTACAGGAGAGAGCGGGAGGACATGCGCAGCACACATGCGGATTGAGGGTAATTCTACCTCAAACAGGAAGTCTCGATCGGAATAAGTGTGTACGTGGACGCGGTTCGGAATAAGGATCGGCATGAACCATTTTTATCCTGATCAGCCCTTTATTCCGAATATTTGTGTCCATGTAAACAAAGCTATTGACACTTTAACACGCCGACTGCAGAGCACCCACTAAGGGTAGGCTGCCCCTGTTGTGGTTGACCAACATGGTGTCATCAGAGGTTCTCAGACACTGACAAACTGTCATGCGAGACTCGCCATTTTATCTAGATGCACCAGAGACCCTTTGTTGTCACCACCTGATGCGCCAGCCTTTAGCATTTCTCTCCCCATGTGTCTTATCCTAGCAAACAAAGTCTAGGTTCAATTAAGGTTTGTGATTTTGGTAAAGTTTTGGTACAAAAACCATGCGGTTTGGAAAAACTGCCCACATTTGTGTTTGAAGCTGACGGGAACTCTCATATCCTGGGTGGCAGTCATGTGTGTTAACCTCTCGACCCCGACCTCCACCCCTCTTGGCACTGTTCAAATAGTCTGATAGTGACACGTAATTCTCTCCAGATACATTAAACTCACACCAAAGGTTACCTTATGTGTGCCGATGAGCCACGCTGGGCCGTGATAAATCATTGTTATCTACCAGTCTGGGGATGTCGATGGACTGGGATAACATAGCGACTGTATTAAGAGCGAGCTGTCACTGCTTGTGCAAAATGTCTGTAAACTTCCGCCAAGGCAGCTAAATTGCCTGATACATTTTTTCCATCAGCTCATATTTCGGATATCTACCAGACTGTGGGATTAGTTTGTGTTTTGGAAATTTCTAAACTTGAGCACATGTTGTTGGCCAGCTGTCAGCTGTCAGCTGGTTCTGGCTGTGTGAAGGACCCTGGGATTAATCACAAAATAACACTATTAACACCTCTGTGTGTCGTTTCTTTCTGCAGACACATTCATAAAAAATGCGTTGGACCTTTCAGTGATCCTGACTTGTGACTTAGAAATTCCGTAAGTTAATCATCTGTAGCTAGTGCCAAATGACACCAATTGGACCTCTCCATGGCAATTCATCCAGGAGTTATGTCCAAAAAACTGTGTTATGACCTTTCAGTGACCTTGACCTTTGACCCAGCTATTTATCTTTTGTAAAGTCTTTTCAGCTACAAAATGAAACCAGTTGGACCTCTCTATGGCATGCTTATTGACCGTTGAGTGACCTTGACCTTTGACCTTTGGCCAACAAGATCTTAGCAGCTGCGGAATGGGAGAGCAGCTCAAAATCTGTACGTCATTTTTGAGTTGTCCTGGTGACAAACAAATAAATAGACTAACAAATGAATGATGGTCAATACAATAGAAACAAACTCGCTGTAAGAATTTTCACCAAGACCTTCCTCTACAGCAACTTTACCAGGACAATTTACAATGTTGTAGAAAAATATAGCATTGGTGTTTTACTTTTTCTAAAGAGCACCACCTGTCCTTCTCTCCCTCTCCAAGGAACAAAGGGGAGCAGAGGATATTCAAGATGCACTGATGTTTTAGAAATGCTAGTTTCAGCTGTCTCCCTGTGAACACATCGCTTCTCGTTGCACCCCGTTACGCTTCACCCTAAATGTGGCACTATTCCAGTTGGGATGTATCTCCAAGGTAAACACTATTTGTCAGACACTTGCAGCGGGTGAAGTCCTCACAGCTTCCCTCTGAGAGCAACAGTTCCTACGTTCACATTCAGTTCCACCATCTGGGAGCTTCTCATTTATCTTCAGCGGCGGTGACACAATGAAAACAGCTACATGCGGCGCGGTCCGCCACACACAGCAAGAGCGCCCGGCCAGCTTATTGGGAAAGGTGCTCCATTGAATTAAGCAGCCGCTTTTGTTCCTAAACCAATATTGCTCGACTATAAAAGGGTCAAGGGGACGGCAGGCGCACACAAAAGCCCGCTGCGGAGGTAGAAGGGCCCGCGGGCGGCTTTCCGTGAACGCACAGAGTTTGGTTTAACTCAAAAGAGAGCTCCTGATCTGGAAATAACAGAACATTCCAGAAGAACACAGCTGTCCCACCCAGCCTCCCAGCTGCTCTCACTCCGTCTGTCTCCTGACTGCCTGTCTGTCTCTCACTCCGGCCTGAAATGCTTGTTTTACATCGCCCTGCTACTGTCTGTCTTTCTGTCCGTGCTCCACAACCTGTAGCTGCCTCTGGTTTGACTGACAGAAGCTGTGATGGCTGATATGCGACTGCAAGCTTACAATTTTATAAGAAAATGTCCCGCTGACTAACTGAGTGTAATATCAATGATGTGGGAGTGGAAATGTTGAGTTCAAAGTTGCCTTTCAGTGAGCTTCCTCCTGTATTAGCCTGATTATATAGGCATAACATTTAATTTAGTTAACTAAGATCAAATATTGGGGATAGCTAATACATTTTTGTGAATGTGAGGACAAATCATGGTCATATTGAGACCAAACTAAAACCACCAAGAGTGTGCTAGCTTAGTTAGCTTAGTTAGCTTAGCAGAGAGTGCAGCTAGCTTGGATGGCTACTGTGAGTGATTAGCATGTCCCCTGCTGTTTAGCTCGTGTTCGTCACTATTACAGTATTGTATCTAATATGTACTTTTAAAATAATCACCTAAAATTAAATTTAGAAAAATCTTTGAAATACAATCTGAATATTAATCAAAAGATAATACATAAAGACATTAAAAGAAAAAAAATATACATTTAAAAATCCAAGTCAAGCTTCAGTCAATATTATATCATGCATAGTCCTACTACCCTATATTTTTGTAAAGTTTATATATACATACATATAGTACACAGATTAAGATATATAAGATACTCTGTCAAACTTTGTATTTTTTGTGTTTCATTGCAAATGTCGTTAGGTAGTTTCTTTTTCTATTAAAAGTTATCTTCCTAGGAAGGCCTGTGAATTTTGCTCAGTTACTATATGGTGGAATCACAAAATGCTATTCTGAAAAGCCACCAAATTAGCCTATATTTTTACCGTCTTAATAAAGTTGGTTTAATTGAAAGATTTTAACTCTTATTTTTCGATTTCTAACTACTCTTTACTTACATACTTACACATACATTTAACTACTATGACATGTAGTCTTTCAATTTAAAAAAACATCAACAGACTTTTAGAAAATGATTAAAACAAAAACAAGGGAGGAAGCTCATACGTTCTCAACTCTGACGCCTGCCTGAAATTGCCCGAGAAAAAATATCCAAATAGCAGTGGCTAATACCCACACGCACGCACAAATTTCATAAAAATGTATTTTTGAATTTCTAACAATATTTTGGCAGAGACAGATCAGAGTTGCAGAATGTCATGAAACGAAATTTTGTGTTGTGAATATTGAATATCATCAGTAAATACTGGCCTCGGGATCCACATCATCAAAATTAAAGTTAATACTTAGTTTAGCAAACATGCTCATGCATCCATTGTGTGAAAGACGCAGCCTGCAGGTTCTTGGAAATTGATTATTTGTCATTCATGTCATTTGAAGCTTCACTCCAGGATTATTTTTGGATTATTCCAGCCACAGCTTTTTTCAGGAGTGGGACGGTGTTAAGTCCTGCACTTAATGGATATCCCTCTTTTTGACAGAGACACCTCTGCTTTGATGTCTTCTTATCCTTTAATTACAGGAAGAGATTACTTCATCTTCCAAAGTGGGGTGGGGCTTAGAGCGAGCGCCTGTAGCGGCCTCTGCCTGTAGGTGGCAGTTTGGACGTGAACTCGATAGCACTCAGGCTAACAGCGGCAGGCCCGGACACGCTCCGGCAGGTATATACTGCATTCGTCCCGTGAACTTTCTACGTGCGTTATGCAAGAAGAAGTGACGAGACCCGAAGAGTGAAGGAGCTTCTCCTCACTCCCAGCTGCTGATAAAACCCAAGCGTGTGCCATGATGTCACCCGGTGGGTATTTGCGTGTGTCTAATTTCTGAATTCTTATCACAGACTGCTCTCTCCAATAAAAACCGCAGGCGTGTAAAATATCCAGCGTGAACAAAAGGATGTTAATTAACGATTTTATCTCGGTGATGGTCCCACATCGCACGACTGACGATAAGTTTGGAGACGGAAGGCTCGGAGGCACAACATGTGGGTTTCCCCGGTGTTTGGCGCTGTCGGGGGGGGAGCATCAAAGCAGAGCCAGCGCTGTTATCTCGACCTCGCCGAGGAGCTGTCAGAGATAAAGGAGGAAGTGGTTAAAGTAGTGCGAGGTGACTGCGTTCCTCCCCAAAATCCACCACACACAGATACAACAGGGCAGATCTGTGTGCACACACACACTTCCCGTCCACGTCCTGATGGGCTATCTTTAGAACATGGGGGTCAGCGCAATGATAGTGAACAATATGCTGATTTGCTGCTCAGTTTCCCGTGCACGCAAAGATCTGCAGCCTGATTTGCTTTTGCGCACAACAGCCTCTGCTTCCGCCCTCACGCTCCACCGAGAAGAGGTGGGTGGATGTGTATCATCAGCTGGGGCATCGCAGGAGAAAAAACCCTGCAAGATTTTTAAAGGTTTGACAAGGAAAAAGTAAAACTCACTTTAGATAAAAATGTAGAAAAAGTACTCAAAAACTAAAATACTGGAATACACTAAAGTTATAGTTTGAAAATAACAGTATTTAAAATAAAATTCTTATCTAAAAATTAATTAAAACAAAATTCAAAAACAACTGACTGTCTAATGCAGAAACATTCCGCAAATCCTATTTAAAATGTATGGAAGGCCATTTCTGCCAAGCAGGAAAAGAAATAAAAATGAAGGTTACATAAAAAAAAACAAAAAACAATTTAAGGTTCTACGATCTTATCATTGTGACAGCTGGTCAAAATATTGACTTACTGTTTCTCCTATGGCCGACTTTTTATGTCTTTTTTCCGGCCTTTCTTGGAAGGCCCCCGATCTCCTTTGGTTTTCTATCCCCGAGCAAAGACTGTTTAAAGAACCTCTCGTGGATCTCGGGCGCCACTCATGTTCATGTCGTTGCAGGTAGGAAACACAGTGAGAAGCCAATTTCGCACATGCACGCCAAGTTGACACCACAATCTTAAAATCCACGTTCAGCCAATGATTACCATGTGTAGCGCAAGTTCTGCAAGGTGTCATCTCGAAATGAAATAATGTCTACTTGTTACTAGGAAATTACTATGGAATTAGTGTGGACAATAGTGTGCGCCGTTCAACAAAAGAGGGATTTTTCCACTTGTATTTTTCCATTTTTCATTCTGCACCACTGTATCTTTCCACTGACTTCGGAGTGACTGAAGGCTCTGGACCTCGTGGTGTTCAGGTTAGCAGAGGGTGACGGTAAGTTCAGAAATATACAAAGGAGCTATCGTAGGAAGGACGTGAAGCATTATCTGGATATCATTTCGATATTTAACGGGAGTCATTCAGTCAGCGAAGGTAGTCTTTGTCATCGTCATGTCCACACCATAGACTGCACGTAAAGACGGACGACATAAGAACCCCCTAAAAGCTAGAACATCTCCATCGCCCCCTGATGGCTGACTCCATTACTTCTTATTTAAGGAAACAAAGTACTCCCCAAATAAAATGTCCCCCCAAAGATAGTTTAAGGTAGTTCATGCCACACTGATGTATAATCAAGTGGTTCTTTTTCTGATCAGTTTGACTTTGGTTGAAATGTGACATCTGCAATCTACTCACGATTGATCGCGACGCTGCGACTCTGGCTCCAGTATGTCATCAGTGCAACAGGACAGCACTCGTATTGCGGAAGTTCTGGCTTCACTTTTCATTTTTGCACAACCACGGGAACTGGTATTACATCGTCCACCTTTATTTATAGTAATATAACGGTACAGGTGTACAAGGGTTGAATTTACCTGCAAATGTAAGGACCCCATGTTAGATGCTAAGCTCAAGGCTTAGCACGTTGGCCAACTGCCTCAAAATTTACGTGCCTGGGTATGTCGGAACGCGACGACCTCGGATGAGAATGGGTTGGTCAAATCATATATAGTGATGTTTCATCCCCCTTTAGTCACTGAGTTTACTGAATTTGCGAAAATGGACTTACCAATGGCGCAAACTCCTTCCATAGAGAAAAGCCTCATTTTTAAACTGACGCTTTTTGTAATTTCTCAAAACCACCTAAAGTAATTAGATAAAGCAGGCTGACAAATGACCAGTGGTCAGTGAATGAGGGAAAGCTGCCCCATCAAAAGCGACTCGGATTTACTGTGAGACAACTGGGCATTATGGTAAGCTGACTGCCTGAGAAGCAGCATCCCTGAAGAGCGAGAATGAAATAAGGGGATTTATCCACAGACACTAATCATTTCCAACTTAGAGCGTTGGCATAAAAAGGAAAGAATGTGTAAAGAGCCCGGGGACACAAAGGCTTCTGGGTGATCAAAAGGGGAATTAAGGGTGACTTCTTCCACTGAGCTATTGTCTGTGTGTTTCATGAAGTATCACTCTCGGCAGAGGGAGGAAGGGGGGGATCAAGGATTTCTTGAATTAAATCCTCTGTGCTCTTCTCATCTTTTAATCTACCACCTCGCTCTTACCATCCCTCACCACGTTTTTGTTCAATGTCTCCCTCCACAAATGGATTTCCTTATGTTGCAAATCTGGCGTGATTTCTGTGCATTGGAGAGAATTCAGCTAGGACTGGGTGGGCCTGCTGCATATCCACATATGTGTTTGAAGGGTTGGTCCATGTGGGTTTTGGTGGGGGGGGAGTTTCAGAACTACCAGGATAATGACCATGACAGCTGGCCAACAGACTCAACCCCCCCTCGCTGTCCTTTTAAGTCCTTGTTTAAGGTTTGGCTTCGGCACCCACTTTGAACCGCGACAATGATTCCTGATCGCAGCGGAACTCCCAGGATTCCTCATCCTTTGGGCCGCGGTACGCAGGGCCAAGAGGCCTTTGGATGCACAAAGTCTTGTCCTCCTGACCAGCGGACAATAAAGGCCGTTCCTTCTCAACTTGATTAATCAGCTGCTGCGATCAGAGACCTCACACCCGCCTTCATGACCTGCCCATAAAGTTCTTATTACTTCCTATTATTAAGGAACAAACAGTTGGCACAGGTGCCGATGCACAGCGACCCTGACAACTGAAAAAAATTGCATCTTTTGCATCTTTTAACATTTAGAGCTTTGCAATCTATCACAAGCTCCCTGGTCCTGCTGATTCAGAGCTTCGGGCGATTCTTGTTGCACCATGTGACCCTCCACTTTTTAATATTTCACTTTGACTAAACTAAAGCAGTTGTTCTTTCACGCAGCTCTCGTATTCAGTGCGTGACGATGGAAGACGATCAGTGTCCCTCTCAGTGCCTCTGTGACAGCTCCCACTCTGTAAGGGTTAGTTGTCGACAATCCTGGTAAGATAAAGGTTAAATAAAACAAATTCAGGGAGCGTATGCATTTCTACACATGGGATTGCATAATTCTTTTTTTTTTTTTTTTTTTTTTTGGCAAAGTGCTCCGTGTGCTTAAAAAAACATACGTCAGACAAAGATATTCAGAGAGCTCAAATGGTTTCATATGGGTCTGCAATTTCCCAGATGCTCACTCCTGATGGCAAAATGTGTTTGTTGAAAGCTGCCACAACAATTTTTACGAACTGTAACAGCTTTAACATCACAGCTGAGAATATCTCTGATGACCGTGTCTATTTACTGTCTCAGAAGACAAAGGTACACTTTGGCCATGAAAGACAGCAACCCTGTCTTCAGTTATTCAGGATAGTTATTTATTCTTTGGCTGGTAATGTACTGAGATTGATTTTTGTTTGAGATCATGTGCTCAGCCTGTCCACAACATCTTACACAGGCCAATAGCAGGAAAGTATTTAGAAAAAATAAGTGCACAGGAACATTACACTTTTTTGTTGTTGTTGTTTTTGCTGTTTTTAGTTCTTTGGCCACTTGGGGGCACCACGATAATCCATGAACACCACATGAACATTGTCAAATAAAGGCGCTTTAGAGCACACGAGGCCTATTTACACATCTAACAGACAACATTAAACATTGAGTGCAACATTAAATTTAATTTCTGGTCACTTACAAATCATCAATTAAACGGTCAGCCAATGCATTTCTAGCTGTCCCCCATTTCAAGGCTAAATGTAGCTTTTTGTAGCTAGATGCTCCACTGTGTTTGGTGCTGAGCAGGCACTGCACAGTCAGCCCACTCTCACGCCAAGCTCATCAGATGGTGATGGTTGCTCGGACAGTTCATGCCATCCAGATGGACCCAAAGTTACTGTATCTTTGGTTAACCGGCAGTGACCCACAAGGTTTACCTGCGAATCATTCATGTGGCTACCTTGTCAACTGGGTAAGACATGAAAGTCTGCATTTTGATCACATCTTGATTGTTTTATTTTGAATCCATCGTGGTGTTGTATGGAGGCAACATGATAAAACCTGAGTCAATGTCCAAATACTTCTGGACCTAACTGTACACCTTTAGATTAGCTAAATACTATTTAACTGCAAACCATCATCTCTAAACTTGACCCTGTCAGCGCTGTGTCGTTTATAATGTTCTGTGTTGTAGTGACTCATAGCTCTTCTGTTACTGGCGCGTCTGTTCATGAAGAAAATTGGCATTAATTGGCATTGTGGTCCAATAGAAACAATGGTTATGCAAACGTTTTTCCGTCTGAGTGCAACGTTCTTGTCTGACATTGAAGTAAACACCCGCTTATGTGGTGCCATTTCACAATCTGGAATACAAAACGTCCCACGCGGAGCAGATACGAAGAATGCTGGATGTGATAGGTGTCTCTCAACCCATTCATAACTTGTTTGAGTTTTAATAAATCCCAGATAGCTCTAAATGGAAAGGGTGACTTTCAAACATGCATACGCATAAACATTGACATTGTTTTAATTTCCTTGCAGTAAATTTCAAATGAGTTCATTGTTTGACAAGCAACATAGCGGCAGAGGAATTTGCTCCTGAAGCCCTCTGGATGCAAACACTCCCCTCAACAAATCACTTCCAGCCTCGGATGGAGACAGTTCCTGCCTGTTTTGGATACAAACATGTACACAACTAAATTGGTTTGCCGGAGGCTGAGAGTGATCCAAAACGGGAGACCAGACTGGGGAGAGTAAGAATGAAAGAGATGGTTGAGAGGGGGAGAAAACGAGTGGTTGAGAACTTGTAAATGAAGGGGAGCTGTGGTGCACTCAGAGCAGGATGCTGATGTGGTGGGGCTGTTGAGGGCTTGATGGTGGGGTTAGAAGTGGGCTGGTGGGGACTGACACTGGATTAGAGCTGTCACTATCAATCAGAGGCAGTCAAAAGCAGCCTTTCAGGTGGCACAAACATACCTCTGTTTAGTAGAAGCAGCCAGCAGTACACTGAGGGTTAACCTGCAGGTGAAACATTCCACCACCGCCTTTACGGCAATGAATAATGAACTTGCAGACCTGGTAAGAGTGGACTGTTGGTGTTTTTAGACTGAGACTGTCTTCAAGACATATTCGGTCACTTTTGGCAAATACTCTTATTTGCTTTCTTGCTGAGAGTTGGATGAGAAGACATCTTCTCGTTTCTGTAAGCCAGATATCTTGAAGGTGCAAGCAGCCTATTTTAGCCTAGCCTAGCCTAAAGACTGAAATCGTTAGTCTGGCCCGGTCTAATGTTCAAAACTACAATCAGGCCACATGCTCTCTGCACCCAGATATCCATAATCAACCATGGGGTGGAATAGTCAGTGTGTCTAATCATAACCCTAACCAAACTGTTACTGAGAAGGGAAAAAGATAACTAAATTACTTGAAGAAATAAAGTAACTTCATCTGTATCTCATGGGGATCAAAGTCTGGTGTCCTTGGGGAAAACCCTGCTGCTTAACCACTCCTCTGTTGTGTCCTCAGTGATGCTATTTGGCCTTGGGGTGAGTATATAGTTTATAGGTCAGCTCATGACCAATTGACGTTTAGGATGTCGGTTTATGTTACGTTTTTTGAGGCTTTTAGCAAATGAAGGAGAGTAACGCAAAACATCTTAATAGCCTCCTGGTGGTAGGCTGCAGTATAGGTCTAAACCCTGCCACATCTATGACATCTGATAGGACATGGGCTAAACTATTAACTGAAAATAGACTCTAAAAAAGGTTCTCTTAATGATGGTTTCTGTCATTTTAGTTATCACCCTGACATCTAAACACTTGTGTCCCAGATATTCTAGCTTCATTTTTCTGCAGGAAGAAGTGGAGACGCGTCATCCCTCTTTACTAATGTCAACGGATCACACAAAAAAAGATATATTATGTTCATAATAGTGCACTTGAGAGAACAGTATTGATCAGCAAGAAAGTTAACAAGGAAGCCAGTATTTTTTCTCGGACTGAACGTTTTCTGCTTGTTCTGTTTGTCTACTTTACTCTGTTGTACTGCTGTTTTCCAAAAGTCTTGTATCTAATTTGAGGGAGGAAATGAAGGCAAACGTTAAGTGTTTTGCAAAGCTTTCTTTATTTTATATTCTGTCAACAGACTTGCTGTTTGCACTGTTACTTACCATAATTGCCCACATTCTCTTTTTGTGGGATGGAGGAATATACTGACACTACAGGTGGCTTCACTTTTTGTTTCACTGTCAAACGAGTGGTGTAAATAGTACGACTATGTTTGTTTACAACCTGTGTGATCGTCTTACTGCTCGTCTTTTTGCACTGTTGGACTCTGTAGCCAAAGCGATGTTTCCATGTCCCGGATTTCAGCAACTGACCGCTTTCTAAACCTCTGCCCTAAACAATTGCCCATTCATGGCTCTGCAACCACTACCAGGCACAGACGGTCTTTAGACATGCTGAAGTGGTGTGTGCTATGAGCGAAACCCACTGTCCTCAGTGTTCGGAGGGTCGTGTGATTTTAATTAAAGTTGTTGTAGTAAAAACACAAGAGCAGACATGCAGGGATTGGCTAACTGGTTTACTGCCTACAGCAATAACTTAGCATTACTGTCAAAACCAAGGGGCAGCACAACATGTGCAGTGTATGCTGCTATTTTTCAAAATAAAATCCCCACCATAAGGTTTCTCAGCTCTGTTTAGTCCACATTTAAAAAGAAAAATCCACAGATTGAACAGAAGAAAGGTCAGATGGAGGCATCTCCAAGATGATGATTAATGATGAAAATATCGGGGTGATTAATTTGCTACTTATTTTTTGATTATCTGTTCATATATAAAATGTCAGAAAGTTCTGAAAAAAATAACTTCTCATTTTGCCTCAACACTCTAAAATCCAGCAATATTTCTTATCGTATTAACTCATAGTTTGGTTAACAGAAGCGGCTCATTCTCATTTTGCTTAAAGCCTCCAATAAAAATCATGTTTTTGACGTGAAAATGTCTGCGTGGTGTTGTCATGTACTACGACACACATCCTGACCAAAATAAGCAGCCATTGCTGAGCATTGCTGCCTCAACTTAACCGCCTAAAGGTTGGAAGATGACAGAGCAGGTAAGCTCCGGCTCTGCCTGCAGGTGAGGCGGAGACAAGGCAGGGCTAAAGTAGCCCCACCAACCCAGAAGAGGCAAAGGTGTAGAATTACATCTAAGACATTTGAAGGACACAAATTTATTTTTTTTTGCTGAATTTGAAAGCAAAGATCCAGTAGCAACAAACAATAATCCCTTAAAGTACAATATGAACTTAATCATCAGCTGATACAAACATAAATGCGCTACAACAACACTTAAGTGCAAGACTAAGACTAACTTTGAACGGACTGTCTGATCTGTAAGCGTCCCACTATGTGGCTTCAGGAATCCTTGTAAAGATGAATATGTAAATGCAAGAAATTAATCTTTAAATTTCCAGCAGGATGCAGATTTGGATTCGTTGCTAATTATTTCTGTCCTCACACGTCCCTCAACTTCCAATCTCGCCTCTGTTGAAGAATTCGCAGCCTCCTGCGCTTTTCTGGATGTCTGTTAGATTACTTTTAGCAGTAGCTTTTCCTCCCAGCCAGACACTTCCTGCCCTTAGGAGAACTGCAGATAAGAGCCGACTCTCTCAAACATACTTTTGTAGATACAACGAGAACAAATTTCCCCTCCGAGCGTTCCCTGAAAAACAAAATCCACAACCAACAAAAGATAGCGGCTCAGAAAACAAACAGTCCCGGCGGTAGGGCACAGCGGTAGTGTGCTGAGCGGCGTTTGGGACCAAACGGTGCGAGGAAGTGGAGATAAACATAACAAGACAATTTTTGGTTATCTCCATGAAACAAAACAATCCTCTCCACTGCCATGTCCTTGAAAAGATCCGTAGCGATGTCCTAAGGAAATGCCATTTCCTTTTCCACGGGAAGAGCCCAGGAGCATCCCATCAGCAGACCCCTTGAATTTCTGTTTACTATATGATGAAAGAACAGTAAACAATGGAAATACAGAAATCACAGTGTGTGGCCTTAACATTCCATAAAAAGCAGAGAGGATCACACGTCAAAGTCTACATTTCAAGTACTTGGAGGAAAAGGCCTGGAAAAGACTTTGCTCGCTGTATTAAAGCCACTAATGTGCAGCACTTCCGTTGATTAATCACGTGACTGAATAAATCTTGAGTCAAGAGCATCTTTATAGCTTTTTCAGTGGCTTTAAAGGTATAAAAGGTATAATACAGTTTGTTTCATAGTCTCATTCCCACGTCATCAAATACCTACACTATGAATTTCACAGGTCACTGGAAACTAAAGCTTTGAGTCGGTAACTGTCCCGAGCTATCGAACCATCATTCAACAACCCAGAAATAAGAATCAACCGATCAAAGGCTCATTTAAAGGTGTGATTTGTAAAATATAGTCAGAATTTGTCGAAATGCCTCCAGAAATACAGAGGGAAACATGTCAATACTCGCTTGTTGCACCTCTGCTTTGCCTTCCGAGGAGGTGATGGGCAGCCAAAGTTGTTCCGTCTCTGCAGTGCCAAATCAACCATCTGTATAAAGGAAGTGAGCCAACGTCAAATCAAACAGTCAGAATAACAACTGTAAATGTTTACAAATTGTGGAGACAAAGTGAGGTTCGGGAGCTACTCACCCTTTGAGCAGAAGAAGATATTATCTGCCTCGTAAGAGGAACGCAGATGATTCTTTCTACCTTGTTTTTCTTTAAAAAACGTTGTTCGCACTTTACAAAAGGTCACACTAAACCCTGACGCTGCTGCGTCACACTCAGCTTTCTTTTTTTAAGAGCAAATGCCGATTCATTATCTAAAATGACACTTAGATGGCGTTCTGTCAAACAAACGACAGTGGCCCAGAGAAGGGTCTTCGTTCGTCTTCGCGGAATAGTAACTGCTAACTGCAGCTGTCGCTATGCTGTATGTTAGTTATCTTGGGCTGACTACTCACAGTAGCTTTGGTTGAAGCTAAAGAGACTGTTAACTTAATTAGCATTGGAGCTAGCGGCCTCACAGCTCACTGCAGATCACGACCAAGCTTCGCAGCCTGAACAAGGCTCTGAACCAAACCGGCCAGGGACGATTCTCCAGTTTGATTATTTATTTCAATTCCTCTTTTATAATCTAGTACAATTTACCACTCAGTTCAGAATGTTTAAGTTTGAAGAATGTGACAGAATAATCCCCCTTTTTTGTGAATTAGTCTGTGTGAATTGATCTCTTTGTGAATGAATCTCTTTCAGAATTTTCAGATACAAGCACATTTTATCGGATGATAACACCTTTTGTACAATAAGTAGTCCTTGGTTGTTGATGTTGTTATACATTTCTTGGTCAAAGGACAAAAGCTTAACATTTATAAAAGGTAAAAGGACTAAATCAAGCCACATAACAACACACGATCAGGGGAGATAATTGATCAGTTCCAACCGTTTACAAAACTTAGAGGAAAGATTTAGTCTGCTTTAATTCAGATTAAAAAAATCTGTATTGCTTTGGCTGCCAGGAAACTGGTCAAGTTTATGGAGCTCTCAGCTCTCTCTCTTGCTTGTAGTTTAACAAAATCACCGTTAGGGGGCACACTTCCCTGTGTGTGACCTGGCTTAACGTAATGATGAAAATCACAGAAGTGGGATGTCAGTTTGTGTTTAATTCCGTTTCTGTGCAAATACAAGTGAATTGTCAGACATTTGCTTGCAGGAAGCTGCTCATGTGTGTGAATATTATGGGTTAATATGTGCTGCTTGTCGGTGCATGTGGCCACACTCCACCTGAGTGTGTGTGTGTGTGTGTGTGTGTGTGCAGATGGTTGTGCTTTGTGTCTGTATTAAATGACTCATCGTTGGACATTAAGCCTTATCTATTTAGAGAAGAAGTATGTTTGGCCAGTGCTTCCTGACTTCCTCGCTCTTGGCAAACAGACAGACAGCCACAGTTTGTGTATTATTTCAGAACGCTGGAGATTGTTGGTACTTGAAAGACGTTTGGGCGCGCTGGTGTTTGATTTATGCGGTGCGTCTGTTTGGTATCGATCATGAAAGATAACACAGCTCGGTGCTTTGAAGTGGAGCTTGAAAAGAACAATGCTCTAAGGTGCACAGGCCTTTTCTGCGTTACGCTCCCAAATTTCTCTCATGCATCAGGCACAACGGTGCGACTCTTCCAAAAGAACGCTGACCTTTTCAAACGTGGGTGTGTGTGTGTACATTCTCAAACTCTAACACTGAATTATTGGGTGTACTATCCCCAGACAACTTAGAACTTACTATATGTAAGAACTTCTCATCCTAACTTACCGTCTTACTGTATCTGATTAACTGGGCCGCTTGAGAGCTTCTAATTAACAAAAAAAAAGGCACCATTATTTCTGAAACAGCTCAGTGGGAGAACTGTTGACTCTGACTGTACTTAAAACAGTGTGCGGTACAAGTGTCGATCACGTGTATCAGCAGCACATGTGAAGAGTGACCCTGTGATCTGCATTTGCTGTTAGCAGACTGGCCTCTGCTGGGGATCAGGGAGTTTGCACGTGTAGGACAAGTTGAGTCAACTCACAACCATGACTGACAAGAAATCCTCTTCTGTGGGCTCTGAGTTTTTGTATTCACAGAGTTCCTTCAATGCAGCATCTTTTGACCATGTATGCAAGTTTACTTAACACAAAATAATTAAATACGTTAAGACTTTTGTGTGAATGTGGACTTCAATATAGGAAAATGAGAGAGGTAGGAATACATGCAAATTAGTAGGGTAGAATCACCACCAGGGCATGAAAAATTACAGACAAAATCTCAAGAAGAGCTCAGAAGAAAACATATGAAAAGAAATGCAGTATAACTTGTAGGTGCCGTGGCAAATTTGTGAGCAGTCTGGGTTAACGTGACAACAGGAAGGTGTGAACGTCAGACAACGAATCGGTCGAAGATGTGTCATCGCGAGTAAACGTAACCAGGAAACCTGCAGGGAGCCACTGACCCTGGCCCAGACCCCATCTTTAAATAAGGTAAATTGATGCAGTACCATACTTAAGTGGGGAAAAAAGGGAGCCACTAATAACATAACTCGTTTCTAGTGTTTTGTGAGCTTACAGACCCTGACGCGACACAAGGCCGAAATGTTTGTGCTCTGCAGAGGCCCGTACATGCGCACTGACCGGTCGTCTGCGGGATCGGTGTAGCAGGTGGTCGTCGGAACCTTCGTAGAAAATCAGATAAAGTGTTCATGGTAAAACGTTGTGGCAGGAACAGACACTACAGAGCCTTTCACAGCCGTTGGGCAGCGGAAGTAGCGGAGTAAGCAGGCTGAAAACATTGCGTAAGTCGTTTCGCGAGCATAAAAATGTACCCGCTTGCAGCGGGTACATTGTCCGAATTGATATTCTGCTAGTGGATTCAAGTTGTACAGGAGTCCGACAAATTGTCAACATTTCACAAATGGTAAAAGAGATGTTTGCACAACAACATTTTAATCGAGTTTGCAAGCTAGGAGGCCGACAATACAAAATACTACTTACCTCCCATGCAGAAACAATCAGCTGCCAAGACCACGTTTTTAACGAAACCCCTCATACTCAGTGGCCTTGTGCTCTTGTTCTTGAGTAGAAGGGATCTCTAATTCCAAGACACGTAACTCCAAGTCTGTGGCATTTGATGTTCTGTCCACAGATAACGCAGTTTTAAGCATCTCGTGACTTGTATGCTCGTAGTTACAGTTTATCAAATAGGTGTATATACGAGGCCTCTAACTAATGTCTTGTGTGCAGATGCAATATCTAAGAACTCCCCACCTCAAATTCATACTTTAATTGGTTGCACCAGATCCCAACTGCTGTAACGGTGTTAGCCGGTCAGTGGTTCAGGCTGCCAGTTCAGAGCAGCAGCGTTGGTTGTCTTTGCACCGATAGAACGGGCGCTTTAGACGTTCTATTGTTTTGGCTGGGTTTAGACACCAAAACTTCGATAGCTTAGGTTTAGAAAATAAACAAGAAAAAGGCACCATCTCTGAGTTCCAATGATATCCAAGATTCTCATAAATAAATCACTCCATTCTCTAGGGTTGTATAGGGTAATAAAGGGTTGGAATAGTCCATGTTTACTCTCATAAAAACTTAATCAATGAAGAATTTGCGCAGGAATTTGCACCGCATCATAAATAATCAGTCTCGTGGACGAGCCCTGTCTGCTTATCTAGTTCGAAGACCTGAAAGACTCGAAGTTATCGAGACGAATGTCAGCACAATAATGTCGACACATCCCGTTAGCCAGGTACATTCCCTCAGATCCGCCGATGATCCTTCATGTCAGCACGATAAAACAAAAATTATTGGAGGCTGGATCTGAATTTTTTTTGCATACCAGAAGATATTCGTGATATCTGGCCATGAAGAGGTGCAGAAACAAAATAGCCCCAGTGAGGAATTCAGTTAACAAAATCTGAGTGATGATCGCTGCACATGATGGGTTAGGTTTGAAATAATGTTCTGCTGCTAACCTGAGTGAAAGACAACTTCAGCTTGTTTGCCTCGAAGCTCCCAGTCCAGAGATGGCGGACAGGAAATTAAATGTCTTACACACTGCAGTTAAGAGTGATGATGTGGAATTTGTGCAGAGTGGACTGTTACGGGCTTGTTCCGGATGCTTGTATTATTTCACTGGCGACTTGATGTGAATTTCCATTTAGGGGTTTAACTTTCAAACCAACACGCTGCGGCAGTCTTACAAGATGATGTCTGACGCTCGAGTCGAGCACACAGCAGAAGCGTATTAAAGTTATGAGCCATCTTAAGATGCTGTCAAAATAGCTGCTACTCGTGTTTGGGTTTCAAGCAGCGACTGATGAATTTCATGGAGAACATTTTCCCAAAATGGCCATGTGTTGCCTTGGAATGAGGCCTTCCAGTTCCCATCTGGCTCCGAATGTTTAATTTTTCCGCAGCAGCATAGCAGCGTAGCTTAGACGTGCATTTTATATGGACCGTGAGGCCCTGCCAAAAAACACAGTCCCCACATTACTTTCTGTGTTAGCTGCAGAGTGTCGCATTCTTCTGTGCGCAGCGCTGTTCAGCTGTGCCGTCTAGTTATCGCTCACAGAAATCCCAACAAAAATCTGAGGAATTATTCCAGGGGCTCTGTATCTGTGTGTGTGTGTGTGCGCGCGCTCAGTCACCCCTTAACCCCACCACACAGAGCCCCGTCCGCCTCCTCGCTCTGTATCTACAGCCTCAAATCAGGTTCTGGCACTCAGAAAAAGTAATGATAGAACATAAAGAAATCTCTCTTCTTTTGTTAATTATTTTTTCCTTAAAGGAGCTGAAAACACTTCAGACATTTGTGTGTCATAAATAATTATTGTTTGAAAACCTTATTTTACTTAGCGTCCTCAGACAAAGAAATAAAACCCCTAAACGCATTTAATTTAACTTTATCGCACAATTTATATGCTTTAAAGTTATTAGAAATAAGGTGGTGTTTTGTGCTTTGTGAAATGGAATAAACGACTGTGCGTATTAAACAACTTAAAACTGTCTCTCAGATCAATTAGAGCTAAAACAAACCCTCATATATTAGAAAGTCCATTAGAAAACAGGACCTGGGAAGTGTTGATGAGCTGTTGTGTCTTTATTGACTATGTTGTCATTTTTAAGGCTTTGTGTGTGTGTTTGCATGTGTTTTTTTTTTTTTTTTAACATTTTAGTGCAATGAGCTGTTAATCTTAGTAATATTAATCATAAGAAACTTTATTTGTGCCGTACAAGACATGCAGCTCAAAGTGTTTTACACCAAACGCTTCACATTAAACCAAGGGTTGAAAATCAATCATTAAGACAGCGTAAACATTTTAATAACAATAATAAAATATCAGCTAAAATTCATTTTGAAACAGACAAAACAACTTGGTAACATGTATAAAGGATTCAGGCCTGTGTTCGGAGGTTTTAGTTAGTTAAAGGTACCTCGGTAGAATTTAAGAGAACCTACTTGCAAACATGTTATATAATGTAAACTAATGTAAATGTAACCTCAGAACAATCAGTTTATAGTTAGATGGGAGAGCGCCATCTTGTGCTGCCATGTCGCTATGGTAACTGAAAGCAGACAAAAAGGCACGTTCGTGCGCCGTAGTGGCATTTGAATATAACCAACGAAGAAGAATCACCAAGGCGATTAAAAAGGCGATGAAAAAGAAGCTGGAAGTCTGTCCCAAGTTTGTTAATCTAAATAGAGGATGACATTTACCCGTTAGCAGCAGAAAGAGCGAAGGGGCGTACACCTCCATCATGAAAGATGGAGCGAGCTCGGGACAGGCGACGCGGCCATAGAGGGAGGGGTCAGCGGGGCAGCGCTCTGTTGAATGCATTCTACTACCTCACCACTGGGTGCCACTAGTTTTCACACACTGGACCTTTGAATTCTACATGATGGATTTATTAGAAGTTTAACATTTTCAATAATGCTAAAATCATATCTAAAAAAGTGTGGGGAAAACGATCTGCATCAGGGTTCGACGGCGTCGTTTTCTCTTGCTCTCTGTCGGTTGTTTCGTCCAGGTGCGAACGCAGTCTTACTCTGCGTTGTTCCAGAATATGTAAGTCAGCGTCATAATAAGGAGACATTAAACAGCTGCGGTGTGTCCTGCCTCCCCACTCGGCAGGTTTCTGCTCCAAGTTCACTTGGAGAGGACCCGCCCGCTGTCTGCTGGCTGAAGAATGTGAAGTCAAAGAGAGGTCCTGATGATGTTTTGGCTGCAGACTATCCAACTTGCTGCACATCAATCCTGAGGGCGGCTCTGCTGAGTTGTGACTGGACAGCAGACCCCAGACTCACCCCGGCGGGAATGCTGAGGGTCTGGCGGGCCCTGACATCCAGGTTACCCCATGCCGCTCCAAGGCCTGGAAGGCTGTAATTACGGAGAGGCGGAGAGGGGGAACGTCTCCACGAGCTCGCACAGAGACAGAGATAAACGGACGGAGACAGATGTGTAAAGAGTGAGTCTCTCTCATAATCCAGCTGTTAAGAGGCACACGATCAGACTTATGTACGCTGACACACACATGCACGGACAAACACAGGTAAATATACCTGCAGCGACACACGGAGAGGCATCCTAGCTACACACACACACACACACACACACACACACACCAGCCGAGGAGCTGCTAGCCCCGTCATAAATCTGCCAGCTCAATTAATCAAGTGGTTCCCCTGGGGGGTTGCTGGAGCCAGCCTCAAACCCCGCGGACGTGCCCCCAGCGCTGCCGGGCGCTCCCACAGGGCTTTAGCGCCCGCTGCTCCCCGGGGAATGACAGGAGGAAATAACAGCGACCAGACTCTTGTGTGTGAGCGGGGCCGGGCGCGGCAGCCATCTTAGAATGAAACGCCACTGCTCGTACATGTGACAAACCTGCAAAAATAGGTCTCGGAACTGAGCCCTCAAAGTCTTATGTCTTTAAACGGGTGTAAAAATCTACTTAATTCAACCCCTTAAAGGTGGAATTTGTAAAACAAAGCAAGAGTTTGAAAATACTTGACAAAAGGCTGCTACTCATGACACGGTCTTGTGTGTGACGGAGGATGATAGTCATAGGTGGAAAGAAAAAACAGACTCTTGGAGAATAAAGTCGTAAATTTACAAGAAAAAAAGCTGGAACATTCGGAGAATGAAGTCATCATTTTACAAGAATAAAGAAAAAAGCTTTAATTTCAGTGTGTTCGGATATCAGAGGAACACGATGAGGGAGGTGGAGAACTTGCACCTCAGTACAGATTTATGTAGCAGCTGTAGATGACAGGGGTGTCACCTCGGGGACGACAGCAGGCGGGGACCTGCAAGTCGACAAGCAAAAACGCCTGAAAACAACAGGTAAAGCTGGAATTTTACATTGTGAACTCGTTGACTCGAAGTTAACCTGGAAAGGCACCAGGCCTGTAATACAGGAGAGAAGGTGAGACATGGCAACATGTAACATGTAACATGTAACTGTAACAAAATGTAACTGCTGAATCACTACAAGAATGTTTATTTACTGAAGAAAATTTACATTCTCACATGGAAATGTGATGTACTACATATATGTCCCAATATCAAGAGTCATTTTGCCCTGTATGATACATATAAGGTGATATATTTATAGTACATTCAATTTCTGAATATATGAAAATATAAGTTTATGACATATATGTAATACCCATAGTATGAATTGTATGTGTACATATATTCCAAATACCTATATGCTAAATTTTTGTATGACTGTATAAGCTAATGATATGTGTTTAATTCATATGTGCGAGTTTATTAAAACAACATACATATAAAGAAAAGATATGTATACCTATATTTTTCTGTTAGTTTTAAACATACATGTCTTTCAAAATAACATATATTGATGGCTTTTAGAATTGATATACTGTATGTGAAAAATACAGCCGTGTGATGGATCAATAATTGAAAATTGATCTTATGCCCTGAAGCTTCTCGGTTGAAATTCAAGAAAGAGCGTGGAAAAAAAAAACAACCCGCAATTCTGAGCTGTCTGGACTGTACTGTTCACTTTTTACATACCCTGTATATGTGTGAAAATATATGCACTACATATACATAGACATATATAGAAGATAGGATAGATCTCAATATTTGAAATTGTTCCAATTTCTAAGAGATTTTGTACTTATTTCAAATGTATATGTACAGATACAGTATTACATTTGTGTATGAACTGCCCCTTTAAATTTGAACAGTTTTCACTGTATATGTATTGTCATATTTCTACATGTTAAGAAAAAAAAAACCCAACAATTTTCATCATATCATCAAAACAACCAACCATCGTCTCCACATGCCACCATTTCTTTCAAGTTTCACATTAATAACCTGCAGGCCAAAGTTAAGGTCAGATTGGGGTTCCTTTACCGTAATAAGGCCTCTTTCACACTATCTGCCAAATATGTCCTGGTGAAGATGACCATACTCCCTATGTTTAATTATGGTCAACGGACTGGATGTTCTCCACCATTCAGCCATCCGTTTTGCCTCTGGTGCGCCTTTTTCCACTCACCATGTGATCTGTATAAACAGACAGGCTGGCCCTCCCTCCACACCAGGCGACGTCATCACTGGCTTCTACTTGTCTGTAAGACTCTACAAGGGAAAACACCTCAATACCTCTCTAACCTCTTGCATCTTTCCCATAATAATTATCACCTGAGGTCCAGTGACTTTATTACTCCGTCTATTCCAGAAGCCCGCACTGTCTTTGGCCAAAAGTCCTTTAGTTTTGCTGCAGGAAGTGACTGGAACTCCCTTCAACACTGCCTTAAACTTTCTGCTCTTCCATCACTCCACGTGTTTAAACAGCAACGGCAACAGTCCCTAATTGACTGTTGTACGTGTTGATTCCCCGTTGGGTCGCTATATATTTTTGTAGTTACTTATGTTGTTTTTGACTTTATTGTCTCTTCCTTATTGGTTGTATGGTTGTGTCCTGGATTCATGTGTACTGTTTTGTTTTTACTTCTGCTGGGGCCTCTTGCCAGGTCATCATTGTAAATGACAAAACTGTTCTCAATTGATTTTACCTGGTAAAATAAAGGAATCTCTAACCTGAGATACCTCATGTCACACACATCGAACCTGGTTGAACGTGTGAAAGTCAATCCAGCACAGCTAGCGTTTAGCATAGCTAATAACACAGTGCGCAGTGAGTCAGCTAGCTCTGTTGTGGTACACATTAGCAAACAAACTACAACGATGCCTGTATCAAGAAACGACTGGCCTGTGACACAGGAAGTAAAGGTGAGACTGTCACAAAAATGAAGACGAGACACAAAATGTGAGCTAATGATACGCCTGACAGCTTACCAAACCTTTACACTCACATGACGTGAACTCAAATTAGCAAGGAAAATGGGTGTAAAGAATATTTCCTTTCTGTACATTTTATGGGGTTTTTTTTGTGTCCAATTAGACAAAATGCTAAGAAAGCTCACGAAGGTTAACAAGCTCATCGATTGTGAAAATGTGTGTGTAGTGTCAGACTAAATATCACCTCTAGAGGAAGGGGACGGCTGGGATTATCGCTGGCTAGCACGCTACCACCGAATCCACTGATTCTTCCGTCAACATCTTTAGGTGTTATCTTCCCTATTGTCCTTATACTCGGAAATAGTACAACAAAAAGCTTATGCTAATTACAGCTTTGACCTTAATGCTAATCTTTTTCAGTTCAGTGGTACATTAAGGCGGCTGCTAGTCCAAATTCAGTCCAAATTAGCCTATAAAAACACTGGGTATTATTCTGCCTGTGTATTATCAGACCTAGCAGAGTTATTACATCTATTAAAAGGATTTTACTAAGGAAGTAAAATTTCAGTCCAGCTCCCTCGGAAGGCTAATATATTGCAGCTGTTTGATGGGGAAAAAAAAACACACATTCCCAAAAGTTTTTTTGGCTGGTCAGCTGTTGATATAAGCTGTGCGACATTTCCACACAGCACGTTTCCCTAATCGAGGCTCGTTCTTGGCATTTTATATTGAAATCAGGATAATCAACAAGTGACTAGTCATCTGATATTAACAGGCTTATCTTCAATCCTCGGCTCAAAACCTGATGTTATTCAGGCTCTCCGAAGCTTTCTGTGTTTCCCAGCATCATCTCTCCATTTCTCCACACCGCTGACCTGTAAACATCCCAGAATAAAACGTCTTTCCGTCGCTCAGTCATCCAATGCTGGCAGCTGCTGGGGAGGAACGTGTGACGCTCGCAATCGTCGAAACTGGACGTGTTTTTTCATTAGACAGTGAAAATTCCCTTTTCAGATTGTTTCACTTTCCTAAATATAATGAAAGTCAAACCATCTGCTCATCAGGAAGAAGTAACTTTTGAAAAAAAGCTGTGTTTTTGTGGGCCAGTGAGGGGTGTTGTGATGTTTCTCAACATTTATCACGTTCGCTCTCCCCCATCTTTTTTTGTTTTTGACCAAATATGGCATCATTCCACACACATTATTACTGTGTAGTACTGTACAATACAACTTTTGTGTACAAACCTAATCCCCCCAATCTAAAATGTACTTATACATACGCACAAATATAATATATATAATTTCGAATATGAAATATACCACTTTTTGCTGTAAACTTTGGCTACACGCTACTTAATGATAATCTAAAATTAATGATTAATCTAATCCACGAATATATTACACCAATAAACCAGTAAATAAAGTTAAATACATGATATAAATTTTACTAATGTGGTGATTATTATTAATGTATTAACGTATCTCTGATAATCAAATGGGCCATTGTGCTTGATAAGAACTTTTATTGTTTCAGATTTAAAGTATATTTTAATGTTAATACATGACATTAAACACCTTTGTGGCTTTGCTATGTTTACTTATAGGTAAAATTGTGATCTAAATATCCATTGCAGGATGTTATCGTACTTATTGATGGAGACGTTTGTGACAACTTTTATTCTGCTGTGGCCACTTTCTTTGAACAAGTGATCTGAATGCTCGTGTCAGCAGGTGTCAGCTGATCCATAAAAAGGTGCAGTGCATCAATTATCTCGAGAAGAGTTAACAGTTACAGTTTAGAGTACCGGATGTGATCATTATTTTAAGATCCTGCTGTCTTAGTAACAACAGAAACACAGACTGTTATCAAAGTCCAACGTGTTACTACACACCCAGGAACATGTCAGAGATTATTATTTGTTATGTTGGGTCTGAGCTTGACTTGTCACCATGGCACCAACATCTTCAAGTTTACCATCTAGATATTCTTTCAAACTCGTGACTGGAGTCTTCTGTCCCTCGTGAAGTGGCCGAGGGGAAATGATCAGTTCTAAAATCCGAGTCACACATGTTTTGTGACTGTGTTTGTTGACAAGAGAGTCCAGCCGGTCTGCAATGTAAATGTGTGTGAATAGAGGGAGAGGTTATAAAAGAAGGCGCCAGGGGGCGCTGTTTGACCTTGGCTCCTCTTCATCAGTGACCAGGACGTGCAGTCACTCAGTGGTGGTCAGAGTGGGAACAGGGACCGTGGGGGGGGTCGGAAGGGGATCCTTGTGGCACGAGCTCTTTAACGTATTTGTGAACATATCCGATGTGACACAAGGACAAAGCAAATTTATGGTCTGGATCAATTTTCAATCCTGGACACGAGGACACTCAGAAACTGCTGGATGGACATTCATGAAAGATTTTGTGTATGTTGGCCGTGATGAGATGTAACGAACTCCATGTTCTCAAGTACTTTACTGGAGGCAAATGTCTTTGTCCTTAAGTCCAACACATTCTTTAATTGTTTTAATTACACGTTTCTTCGCAGGTTACATAACACCAGAACTAAAGTAATGTATTTTTTACGTGATTTTTATTTTCATTGGCAGGCGGATTAAATAATGACTGATTCTTGTCATCGGGAAAAATGTTGTTCTTATGAAAAATGATCAGGATGATCAGTATTTTAGTGAGTATAATATATTCTGCAAACATGTAAATGTATACCGGTCTTACATCAAGGAACAAATGTTGACATTTTGGGGGAAAGGCTGAATCTGGGTCAGTTACAAACATGGCCAGAGCTCAGAATCCACAGGGAGGATTTTTGTGAGCTTTGGCAGAAGATGGCATTCTTCTCGGTGCTCTCTGCCTCGGCATCATTCCTGTTGTGTTTGCGCTGAAAATGAAATCAGAAAACAATGCAACAGATTCAGAGGAGAATAATTATAGGAATAAATAGAAGAATGACGCATCCATCAATTCATTATCTACCCCAGCTTATCCTCTCCGGATGGTGGAGCGTATCCCAGCGTCATCTGGGTGAAGGTGGGGTACACCCCACCCACCCCGAATAGGTCGCCAGTTTTGAGTTTACTACATTGAAATCTTAATAAAACTTACTGTAAAGCTGAACCTGTAGCTGTACCGGAATGCTGTTGGAGGAAGAACAGCACCAGAACTGCAACGGAATCAGTCACGCACAGATATTGCCAGAGTTGTGCTGAGTGACACTCTTGACCTTTGGGAGAACGCCGTTGTTGCTGAGGTGCAGCAGGCGGCCCTGTGAGCGCACGCTGAAGCGCCAGGCTGTCCCGGCCTTCTGTGATATTTCCCAGAGTGATCTGAGGCACGCAGTCCGCCCCGCGTCTGCTTCTGCCCTTCAAACGCCAGCAGATGGCAGGAGCGCGCTGCTGTGGCGCGCAGCCGACTTCCTGCGCAGAGGGAAGTGGCTGCCAGCTCAGGCGTTCACTCAGCCCAGTTTGATTCCATTACAGAGGGAAAATAAGGCTGACTCACAGCAACGCTGCTCTGCCAGTCAAATAATGAAGAGTTCCTCGAGACTGAATGAGACGGGACTCCTCTGAATCTTTGCTCAGTGACTCATTGCAATCAGCAGTGCGTTTTGAATGTGACCTCCGTGAGACGATAACAGCAGGGAGGCCGAAATT
This sequence comes from Mola mola, assembly GCA_001698575.1. Taxonomy (NCBI): domain Eukaryota; kingdom Metazoa; phylum Chordata; class Actinopteri; order Tetraodontiformes; family Molidae; genus Mola; species Mola mola. Next base: position 2,305,970 of record KV751331.1, on the reverse strand, counting down.
CATTAACACAAGGTCACGGTTGCAGAAATCATACCGGCGTCGCAAAAAGCTGCTGCTGAGTTTTGTTAATCAGCTTGTCCAAACTTTGCTCATCTTTCTTTGAATCGAGTGATTTGGCTTTTTATCGTCCCACGGCGAGATCCGTGTAGATGTGCTCACTGAGGAGAATGACAAGATGGTGTACAGGAAGAGAAAAGGCTGAGAAACATCCAGAAGCTGAGCAATATGGACAAACTAGAACAAGCCCTCAGTAGATACCAGTGCTAAGGGTTAGCTTCCAGCAGGATTGTTTTTCATTAAATGGCAGGTATATCCTGTCCATCATTCCACCTTTTAAGCTGTGAATCGGTACGTTTTGTCCTGTATGTATGTGCATATATGGACATATGTACATGTATGGTACTGTGAGCAGTTATTAGTTGTTACCTGTAAACTATGAAAAAAACAGTAAAGTGTGAAAAATAATAAATTAAAAAAAACTTACTAACACAAGTTTCATAAAACTCTGTCCATTATTTTAGGGTAAGTTTGTGTTTCCATGTTTGAAAAGTGATCCAGATCCAGATCTGGATATGCAGCATGGATATCTTTTACTGTGTAGGTAAATTCATCTGCAGAAAGTATCCAAACTGAGGTTCAACAGTCAGCTCTCGCGTGGACAGATTTGAATTATGCATGTTCTTCCCCCAGCTCGTTCAGCCTATTCTTTTTCCTCCTCTTAGCAGTTCCAGTGTAAAACAGCCCACTGGAATCATTCCATTACCCTGCGTCACCATCAGCCACCACACATGAACAGCATTTCCCTGAGCAGACCACATGATGCTTTACAAAGTCTGGTGGTTTCATGTCGGAGGAAGCTGGTGCCAATTAGAGCCAATTTACTACTTGACAAGCGGAGAAAAGACCAGCATCAGAGAGGAAGATGTAAGAAACTTACCAGCTGGGAGACCAATCAGTCGCAAACGAGTACATCATGTTACCATGATGGGCCTGGCTGACAGAGAATGAAGAGTTTTTTAATCAACTGTTCAGGGCCAGCAGGTTTTTTTTCTTTTTTCTTTAACAAATTCACTCATCGTTCATGGTACTCAGAATAATTATCTCTATAAACATGGAAATAGTGAATATATCAATATAAAGCACAGAGCTTCACCTTTTACGGAGAAACACAGAAATACAAAAAAACGCATTTTTTCAGTCATTTACAAGCAGGAAAATAGATTTTTTTTTTTCTATGTTTCCCCTCAGTTTTGTGGCTGCACGCATCAATTCTGCCCAACAAACTCACCACTTTACCTGATGTACATGTTTACTTCCTCTCCCTCACCTCTGTGGAAAGCACGTTCCTCCTTCATCTGAAGGCTTCTACTCCACTTGCACGCTGTACTGCAGCGCCCCCTATTGCTGGAATTGCTGGAAAATGTTGTAAATGGCAGGGAAACAGATAAGGTGCATTAAAAGCACAACTTAACTCAGACTCAATGCGATCATAAAGGTATATCTGAAAATCCCCGATGGTCATACAGACGCAGCACAGCAGGAGCTGTTTCATAAACGTTTAAGGTCTCCTGATTGATTTCATTTTTTTTTGTTTGGTGTAAACTGCATGGAAAGTTGAATTTGTTCCTACAAAACAATGTTGAAAAGCTAATCGGTTCCAGATCTCATTGATAATTACAGTGTGCAAAAAAAAAATCAAATTATAGCCTCAAGTAGTTTTTGTTCTATCACGAAATGATTCCAAAATATCCCATATTTCTTAAGATGTACTTTAAACCAAATCTATTCAGAAAATGAGGAATCAAACAGGTGAAAGACTAAATGATCATTAAAAAAAGGTCACCAAAATACTCTCCATCCCTAAAACATCAACAGCAAGAAGACGCCGCATAATTTGAAACACAAATCCAGATTTTCTGCTGCTTCTAATTAACGTCAGACATTAATCTTTTTGAGGACTTACATTAATCTTCAGTGTTTGTGGCTCTTTGTGGGCCAGCGGTGCAGCTGCATGCGGAGAGCAGCCTGTGTCAGATCCATGACCGCTGCAGCGGCGTCTCCTACTCCGCTGCCCTAAAAAAAGCTAATCCTCTGTAATGGTAGCATTCTGCACTGCGCTGTTATTATTGACCCGCTGTCACATTGCACAAGTCTAACATCATCGGCTTGTGAGGTTGGGGTGTGTGTGTGTGTGTGTGTGTGTTTGTGTGTGTTTGGTGGGGGGTGTCAAACTTCCATAACCATGTTCACCAAGTGAAATATCCCCCATGAGTCATTGCTTCCTTTGCCATTTTCTCTCTGAATAATATCTCAATGGTGTTCAAAAGTTGGTAGAAAAATTGCTTCCTGAAATCAAATTGGTGCCATCAGAGTGCAGTGAAATATTTTCCCCTTTTGGCCTTTTTGCTGCAAAGCCATATTCTGTGTGGTAATTTGAAAAAAACCCATCTTATATCGCTGTTCAAACACAGTGTTGGAGGTTTGTAAAGTGCAGACGGCGACCCCCCTCCCTGAACATCTGCCTCGCATAAAACGGAGATCTGCATCAGAAAATGAACATCTTAAGTAAACTGGCTGCGGTTGACTCGACAGGAAAGTAGATCTCGGTGTCTGGACAGTCGGAGGAGAAGGAGGCGCAGGTGTTGAAGCCGTGGGGCTGCAGTTCAACCACAGAAACGGTGAACATCCATCACTTGTTGAGTCCAGTGGTCTGATGTTGACGTTTAGTTTTCTTTCAGTTGAGCTCTTCATTTATTTATCTCAAATAAATTGCTGTTGATGCTAAGAGAGAATTATTCAATTAAAGGCTATGGATCCTATAATAGTATCAGCTTGATAACGAGTAACACAGTGGGAATGTTCGTGTGTGATAATGCCACAGGTGCTCACATGGGGACTGATTTTATTAAAACGCCTAAATGTCAATACTGGAGGATTTACAGCTGAATGTTTTGTAATTTTCTATAAAAGGTAGCTTGAAAAAAGAAAATAAAGAAACCTCCCATGAATACAGTACATTTGTGTTCGCCTGGAGTCATTTAATTACTAATTTCCACAGTTTTCCTGAGTTCTCCTGCCCGGTTCTGTTACCACAGAAGAGTATGAATATTGTCTTTTTTGTCTGTTTTGATCAGACGACGCTATCCTTGTCTGGTTTGGAGCCTCTGGGAACTGTTTAGTTTTCAATCGGGTGTCTGAAACAGACAAAAGTCGGTGCCCGGGGATCTCAAGTTACGTACTGGAACGTACGTTACTAAGAGGTCTAAAATGTAGAGGGAAGTAAGTCCATTTAGAGCTTTTAGAGGAGTCAGTGAAACCTTACAGATCTAAAACATACGTGGCGCTATTCAGTAAAATGAATGAAATAAGCATCGACATCATGGCTGAGGATTTTTACCTTCGTTCTGCAATCCACCGATGAAAGTCTGTGGGAAAGAATTCAGGCAGCCAGCGTCTTCTGCGTAGAAAACCTAAAGAATCATATCTGACGACTTGAAGGGGTGTGTTAACGTTGCAGAAACAAAACTCACCACTCTGATGCATCAACATTTACAAGCTTCTCCTCCTCTTCTTCCTGGTAATCCGGGTCTGGTCTATAGTAGACTATATAAATCAGAAGGAGCAGAGCAAAGTACATCCCCACAATCACAGGCAAAGTTGCAGAATTACATCCAAGCAATTTCAAGGCAAAACATGTACTTGTGCAAAAAGAAAATGAGTTTTTAAGGGTTTGATCAATGGCTGCAGCAGGACTTTAATCAGTCTGATGATTTTACATTGTACGTAGGCACATTAAACCCTTGTGCATCTCTGCCTGACGTTACATCTGAAGAGCTGGGGGTGAAAACAGGCTGCGTTCAGCAACTCTTCAGCTTTTCAGCCATGAAACTGGCTACCTGAACCACTTTGACTGTGCATCGAGTGAAAGACAAGAGTAAAGACACACTGTACCTTGTTACATGTTTACCAATTCAGAGTATATCCAGATAATGGTTCTACCATCTCTTTTACATCCCTTTTGCATTCTGGGTATTCTGAGTTACGTCCACCACATGCTTAGCAATTACTTTACAGTGGCTTTGCCAGATAAAGCAGTATAGTTGTAACTTTGACCCTGTGAATCTAATGGCAGTAATTTTGTTCACAGAGCTTGTGGGAATCCATACCAGATTTTATTAAACCGACCCCTGAAGGAAACAGATCCGATGTGTGTAATTAGAAAACCATATTTTTATACCTAATTGAGAGTGTTGAAACTTAATGAAACAGGCCATCACACGTTTTTCAGAAATGACTTCTATCTCCAAGCCAGCGTGTCTTTCAGGCGGCCCTGACGCCCCCATCATTTGTCAAACCGCATTGATTGCGTGGCCGTCCACTATCGTCCTCTGATGGCGCCCGGAGAGACGAGAAGTGTCACCACCTTCCTTTTGACCTCTCTACAGGGAGGCGAGGTGTCGGCCTGTCATTATGCCTGAGTGGGAAACCGCCACAGGTCTGCTGGCCTGACCAGCTCTGCAGAGGTTCAAAGGCTTCGGGGAATAAGTCATTTTAGTCCACCAAATGGATTCCTATAATAGAATTTTTCAAGGGCAGTGGAAGGGAGAACAAAGCCGGCCGTGCTTTTAGCGTTTGATGTGAGCTGATCACAATAGTGATATGAAGAAATCTAGCCTGCCTGGTCTAATGAAAGCTGCTGAAATGATCGCACAACGTCTTAAAATACCAATCAGGTAAGCAGGTAAGAGAGGCACTTTTTCCTGCCAGCATTTTGTCTACTGGGCGTCTTCTCATACTGTTGATTTGCTACCATTCACACATCTGACTGGCTCCCTCTTGATAAGAACAGCAGCAGTGCTGTGCTTTGAGTAATTCCTCTTCCTGAAATTACATCACAGTCCATTCATTCTTACCGGAGAAATGAACGTGATCACACATTCAGGACGATTTCGTCTTCCCTTAGCCACCGGAGTAAAAATCGGACCCTTTCATTTTTCAAAAGACACATTTCTTCAGAAGATTCTGACACTAAAATGGCAGATTAACTTTGTTTGAGCCCTGTCTCCATCCCAGCAGCTTAGCATCTGCCTGGTAAGCAAGGCACTCCGGCGAGATCTCGACATCGGCAGCATTTTAAGCTAGTAGATGGAAAATAAAAAAGTAGGTGTGTTTTCATAAGCTTGTTTTTATGCACATTTTGCAAAATCCTGAAATATCGCATCGAAGTTGTTACATTTGAGGGAAGTTGCAAAGTTGGCAAATCAATATGGAGTAAATGCAAATAAACCAAATGAAAACAAACTAAGTGATAAACTAATTTGTAGTATTTCCAACATAAATTGTTCTATTTATCTTCACTCTTCCCTTTTGTTTAGTTAGTTACGCTCTTTTATTGCGTCATCAGGTTGCGCCTTCTTCTTCAGTGGTAAAATGACACCTGACCTGACTGAACTAACTCCTAATATTTGCATAAACTTGGTTTGATATTCAGAAAATTTGGTTAAAATTAGTTTTATCATTTATTTATTGGTTTTAATTAAGCGAGTGTTGTATAGTTTTGACATGTAGAAACAACAACCTTCACCCCAATTGTGTAACATTTCATATTGTTAACAGAGTGTCTTTGTTCTACAGGATCTTTGTTGGTAGTCAGTACTGGAAGAACAACCTATTTAAAATGTGAATTTTGGACCATTTTTTGGATCTAATTTTTATAGTTACAAAGTACAGTAATATTAACAGCAAAGCTGTAGCTCTGCCTTTGAGGCCTACTAGATCAGTGGGGACCCATTTCTTACAAATGACAAACCGACATGACCCAATTCAGAGTGGTCTTTAGTTAAAAGTGTCTTAAACCATCTTCCATGATGCCAACTATGGAATAGTTAGTAACTACAGGTTCAGTAGACCCTTGACGTAGGTGTTCTTCTCTGCCCCCTTTTGATCAAAGTTTCACTTTCTAACTCGTGGATTGTACCACATTCAATGTTTGTTTGACAATTTGTGAGACAAATTGTACAATGTGCCTCACCATTTTTACATGGCCTTCTTTTATCCTGAATAAGTAACCTGATACGTTTGATAAATCCCAACTTTGTTTTACGCACGTTTCTGAAAACTTCTACTTGTTAAAAATGAGACCAAATTAATTTAGATAGCCGGACTACACAGCTATTAATCACTTTTTTAATTCCTCTCGATTTCTTCTCGACTGACTGCATAATTTCTAGCAAGCAAGCAAGCTCCCTCGTGTGGCCCAGCGATGTACTGCAAATATACTGTAAAATCTAAATAAAGTTAAACTGCAGAAAAAGAAATTGCTCATTTACCCCCAAAAAATCTCCTGCGCCCCACGTGTGACCGTGGCCCATTTTACACTTCATATAATTGATAAAATCCAACCTGCAACCAATTAAAAAATCTTTACTGAAATAAAGCTTATATTCCACATGATTGCCTATGAATATATCCTCATTACCACTATTTCCTTTTTTATCAAAACCCTGAACTATAATGATTAAATGACTAAACAAGTGCATAATTACAAGTTCTTAATATTTATGAACACCAAATAATTTGCATGTTGCCCTAACTTAATGTCATTATGGAGCACATAACGGCCAGAAATCTGACCGTGAATATTCCCTCTTATAATTGCTGTATTCCAGATGTGACCCATTGAAGAGATTCTTAATTAGGCAAGTAATAGGTTTCTTTCAATATCCTGGACAGTCCCATTTTTAAGATTGAAGGCCGCTCCCTGACTCAGGAAGTAATCTGTCTAGCGAGCTCAGTCCCTGAAGTTTTTTTTAATTACTCTAATGCACCTCCACACAGAAGACAGAGGACTGTACAGTCCTTCCTGGTTTATTTCTGAACAGGGACAGCATGTTGTAAATATAGACTTACCCAGCGGGAATGCTTCTGAGGCTAAGCAGTATATCAGACCAGTTTACTCTCAGTATATCCACTTACACCACTTACAATTAGATGTGTTCATTTTTAACACGGATTGGAAGGCTCACGCATCACAACAGTCCATGCCTGTCATATTGCCGGTGTAATCCTTTGACCAGAGAAAGTGACGTGAACGACTTTGACACTAGTCTTTATATCACTTGCACAGAAAGAGACACTTTGCCAGGCATATCCTCGCATGTCAGCATGAATCACCTACCTCTCACATTGCTGCTGCGCTCGGATCAGCTCCCCAGCTCAACACTTGGTAAAGTACCTGCTATCCTCTCTGAGGATGCTCTCCCTTGGTGGTGGTGATGCGGTTCCCCTGAGGCGTGATGGCTGCTCTCCAGCTTGTGTCAGCTGCTGAAGTGAAGGCCCTCCGGTTGTTTGGAGTTATCAGGGTCTTCAGAGAGGAAAAGGGGCCTCTGTGCGCCTTATCGGACGCTGCTCAGCCTCGGCTGCGGTGTCAGCACAGCTCGGCTTAGTGGTGAAATATCTGACACCTCTATTTACATATTTAGGCTCTGTTACAAAATATTCACCATTGGGGTCTAACAACTCAGGCATGGGAATAAGTGAGAGATTCTTACATAAAATCAAGCCAAAAATTTAACCAGACTGCTTCCAATCGTCTTTCTCGCAGACCACCTCCAAGGTGTAACAACCCTTCCTAAGGTTAAATCCTGGGGACGCCCCACCAAATGTTTACAACTGAAGAAGGTGAACCAGGCCCGTGCAGAGTAAAAGATTTAGTCACGTAGCACATTCATAGATCTCAAAAACTCAGATTAGACAAGGATGAAGAACGAGCCATTTTAAGGCTGAGCAGAGATGAGTTTTTAAGGTTTTAATCAACGGCTGGACAAGAACTTTAGGTAAGCTGAAAGTTTTGTTACAAATTACTCCCGACTATTTACCAAGGAAAAAGAAAGATAACCAGATTTTCCCTGATTTTAATTTAATGTGACAACCACTCTGAACACAGATGTGTTTCTGAATATTTGAAATCCCCGCAAGGCCTCGCTGCTAAACACAATGTTTTTCTGATGGTAGCAGGCTCTTCGCAAGCAAGAAACTATGCAGTAAGCTTGCCAATTTTTGACGTAAGGCCAATTTTTCACACTTGTTAGTGGAGGCCCGACTGGTGATGGATGCACTAAGGCCCTTCAGTCACAATGATTGTAAACACTGGCCCAAATATGCATGTATTTTATGCTTGACCACTTCTGGGCTGGTGACTGAATGCACTTTCCCAAGCAGCTGCGCTTTGCAATGTGCTGCTAAATCACCCACCGCTTCAGACTGCTGAATATTCTGTAGGAAGAGTGAAATACAGTGCACAGCAGTCCTGTTTCGCTCTGATGTATTAACATACTCTTTACAACTAGTTCCAAGAATACGAAGCAGGTACTGTATTTATTGTATTTGACAATCGAAATTATTCTATATATGAGGTGATGTGATGATCACATCCTTCTACAAAACTGAGTCGCTCATATTAATGATTCTGACCAGGACTTGGTTAAAGACTAACAAACGAAATATTCAAGGTCTTGTTTGATTTACACTTCAAGACACAAACAGTGGCTATGTTTCACTTAGACGAGGTCCTGCTGTTTGGCGCGCTGGTTCTCCATCACTGATACTGGAACATGTGTTTGACCTGACCTGGTATCAGTGTTATTACGTCCTCTTGCATTTTTCCTGATTTCACAAGTCAACATGTCCAGAACCTTTCCAATGTGGGTATGTAGCTGTTAACCCAGGAGTTAAGGTTTATTGAAGGATGCTATTGAGTAGATTTAAAGCAATAGTTCCAGTCAATGTTTTTGGATCATATAAAGGACTGAGAATCAGGATGTCTTTTGCCTCTTTTGCCTTGAAAGTTCCCACGATTTATGGAATGAAGCATTTTTTGAATAGTTTTCATCCCGGGTCATAACATTGTGATGATTTGTCATGCAGAAGATACTCAAGTTACCTTACGGCGTACATAGCTGATAAAGTAAGTCTTCCTTTTCGTCTTTGGGGCACAAAAACCACACTGATTGGTTTGCGAAAAGTTGATGCTTGGTCTGAGAGAGGATCACAATCAGATCTTCCAAGTGAAAGTTAATGTGTGTTACTCTCCACTCAACCCCCTCGTTGTGCTGCGTCACAGTCTAAGGTTGTCTGAAACCCATCGAACGACTTTACATTGCTGGTACATTTAAAACTTGTGCATTGAGATGATAAAAAAAATAGCTGTTACATTGAAATTGAATGCAGGTCATTGAATGATCATGAATTTGGCTATTTTGTAAAACACTGCAATACTATAATACTTCATCCTTGCCACACCTGCCTAGGGTTTGAGGTCAAAACTCAGTCTCAATCAACTCAATCAAATGTCATTTGTGTGGCCGAAAAATCCCAAATTACACTTTGTCTCAATGGACTTTTACAAACAGGAAGAACCACAGAGGAAGGCTAACCAGCAATAGATGTCACATGTACGGAACACAACAACGTGACAGTGAGAGAGTACAACAATACACGTTAAAATATATAAAGTCCTTCAGTCTTAGAGTATTGAAATCCATAAATCCAGAGGTATGTGAGGTCTATTGATTCAGAAGCAGGTGTAGTCTCGCGGTCCAGATTGCATGGGATCTCCCATCGTGCTGAGTCACATGATCACCTGTCCAACAGCCAGCAGGCCGCAGACAGATGAACCATGTCCAGGTTCCACAGGAAGCCACGGGACTAAAAAGCACAGACTCCAGGGAAGGAGTCATGCAATTACTTGGACAGGAATGAGTAGAGAAAGGTAGAGATAGAGTTTGTCGTGTGAGTTTATCAATACTGCTTTCAAGTCTCGTTGCTCCTATAATGCAACAATAAATCTCCAGTCGCGCCTTGTCATTTAAATCGAATCACTGGCCCACAAACAAACACTGAGTGTGTAATAAATTTTTGGTATCATATTGAATTGCCAGACAACAGATATTAAACTATACAAGGAACAATTCTAGTGGTCAGTTGCTCAGAGTAATGAGGAAGACAAATGGGATATATGTTCGAAAACAAGTTTTTGCAGGGGGGGAACATAACCTTCCTGGGCAAAAGCATCAGCATTGTGCGTCAAATTAAACCGAAATGCAGAACCTTTGACTTTCTTCAGATTTGAAAAAGTTAAATCCAGCTGCTTCGGCACACTCATCCTCCTGCTCCTCCTCCACTCAAATAGTGACACAGCAGCCATGGTAACCACACCTGGACTGTGTCCGGTCAGTCGAAACTAGTCATTCAACATTGAAATCCGTGTTGGAATAATGAGGTAAAGAACTAGTTAACGATGTGATGTGTTCAGGTCGGGTCAGAAAAACATTCTTTAAGCTTTATAGTGGTATTAATAAAGACTTATTGAGGAGTCCTCACAATGCTGTCAATATCAACACCTCCCGTCCAGACCCCTGCCCCGATGATTAGACACCAGGAACGCCCTTTTATAACCTACTTTATAGCCACTTTAAGTTTTCCTCACTCTCCATTTGTTATTATCACACACATACAGAGTCAAATCACAGCTTTGAACGACTGCCTAAGAGCTCAGACCTTGTAGAGAAGTGGCAGACGGATTGTTTTGATCGCCCAGTGATCACTTGATCTGGTTTAACTTGCAGTCACTAACCAGAAGGTGATGCCCATGCTTCTATGGTTAAAAGAGGCCAGAATCTTTTAGATGTTAAAGGCTACCAAAAGCTAACTCGCTATGTTTTGCTCTTTGTAATGGAATATGTTAATGAGGTTCATTAGTATGCTCAGGGAGAGTTCTGGGAAGAGTTCAAAGACAGAGCCTCAATCCATCAGCATGAGTTACTGCTCTGCCGACACCCCATGACGAAGACACACAGTTCAACCAGGGATTGTTTATGACTGGTTTAGATCGCTTTGTGATATAGTGAGTCGTTTTTGAACCGACCCCGCGTGGTCACAATGAAGGGCATCTCGCACAGACAATTAAATGAGAGAGAGAGAGAGAGAGAGAGAGAGCATAGCTGCCACAATTTAAAAGAAAATTGACGCATGAGAAAAACATCTTAAACTTTAAACACAGTCATATCCAGCTTGTAGGGCTAGTTGATGTTTTAGATTGTTGTAGTTAGCGGTTGTTGCGATTTCTGGCTTTTCTTAACGTAATTAGATTGCATTTGCCTTGTGGTGATCAGATTACCAGTAAAATACACAAAAAACTCATCAGCAGTCCAGAAATCATGGCCTGATTGCTCTCAACGATCCACAGATCTCGTTTGGAGTAATTTCATGTGAGAACTATTCTCTTTGTGTATCACTGCACAAAAATGTGCATCAACTCATGAATGACAGGCTAGCTCAGTAAGCTAACCAAGCTAGCTAAGGATACAGCTCAGCCGAGAAGGGCGCTATCAACGTCTATGTCTGTCCCTGTGTGGGTAAAAGCCTTTCATCCATGTGTATATGCAAATATTTCTGCACACAGCAAGGTCTGTGGATTATCCTGAGTAACGGGTCATCGCAGAGCTTAATGAGTGGAATGCCTCCTGGTTCCATTGTGTTTGGAAAAAAGCCTCACACCAAAATGCAGAAAAGGATTATGGCCACATGTGGAAAATGGAATGACTTACATTCTAAAAATTCTGAGTTTAAAGTTAGAATTCTGATATTCAAGACAGAATTATAATAAACAAAAAGTCTATATTCTGAGTTAAAAGCCGGATTTCCAAGAATAACGTCAGAATTTTGGATGGCCTTAATCATCTTCCATACCAAAAACAACAGCTCTCTAAACCAGAGGAAAATTTGTTATTTGTTCCCTGAACATTGTTTGAGCAAAGAGGAGTTCAGTATCTTCGAGTGTAGTTTCCTTTACCAGGCCACCCTGCCAGTGGGATTATTTTTACCCTTTTGTCTCATGTCAATATTTATACTACAGAGGGTGGTGTCCACATTAGTGAGACTTCCACAGAAGTCAGAAATGAACCACATCTAAAGTTGTGAGTTATCCATAATCGGGTGTCTCAGTGTGAGGCTCTGTGGGCACTTCCTCTGTTCAAAGCCTTCTCTTTGTTGTGTCCATGCTCCACCTTTTTGTGTGATTGGAACCACGATAATCCATGCCCACGCGTTTCTGCACTTTGACATGGCATGAAGATGTATTGACAAAGTTATCGGTCATAATCATTTCCCAAAACTGCTGCACATGTTCTTTTGTGTTGGATATCCCTGGGCTGTAAACACAGTCCTGCCCTTGTCACTGCCCTGTGCAGTGGGATTGGACCACTGCCATGCAGTAATGGGAGAGGAGAGTCAAAGACCACTCCTGCCGTCTGCAAGGTCTTTGTTCTGCTATTGTCAGCAAATTCCGGCCCATGATTCAGGGTCCACATTTCTGTCTCTGAAGGGCATGACATTGCGGCAGTTAAATTGCATCCTCTGTTGAGGTTCAATCTTGGTGTCATGGGATTTTAATCTTTTTGCAACAAGTGCTGCTGAGAAAATATCCCAATTATGTAGAGTGAAAGGAACCCATGAGGAGCTGAGTAAGTAACAGAATCTCAAAGGCCCTGTTTAGACCTGATACCAGCCGATCTGAGTGACACGTTCACGACTGGGAGGCTCTACGGGTATGACATACCCAAGACTCAATCCAATCGCTCAGACCACATTCTGAGGTGGATTTGACCACATGTAGCCATTTTCTTTCAATGTGAATGGTAATATGTCCTGGGCCACACTGTGAGGGCGAATGAACATCCATCACGGAAGGTGGGAACACCAGTGAGCATCTGTCGTCCAATTGGCTGTTTAGCTTAGCAAGTGAATGCACGAGAATAGAGTGAGAAGTCACGGAAAGGGAAAAGCTTCTTGAGCCTGTTGTATAAATCTGAGACATCACCCATTTAGCGCAGTTAACTTTTTCTTACACTGTCTCTTCCTTTCTTCTTCCACAACCAAACATTTGCAATAGAATTATGGAAGAAAATGACACTTTACTGATGATAAATGTGTGAAATAAATAAAATAGAGTGAACAGTGAACCTGTTTCTCTGTTGCCTGTTGGGAAAGTCTGCAGTCTCACCTAAAAAATGACCGTTATTAGTTATTTTGGCTTTTCTGTATATTTGGTTTCTCCCTCTTTATGTAAGACGCATCAGGTCCGTTTGAACCTGGGATGAGCATATTTATTTGCACACAGGGAAGTGACATTCAATGCATGTTAATGTGAACTGACGGATTGAGCGGCTGGTAATGCCTTAAAAAAAAAAAATGTAACCATTTCAGAGGGGAAAAGGATGATTTCCCCCCCCCATGTTTTTATTTAGTTTCCTTATTCGTGTTTAATCAATAAAATATCTTTCATCATCTCGAGTAGGATATTTTTAAAATCTGATTATTCCACTTTGTCAGCCTTAAAAAATAAATAACACCAATAAATTCCACCGTGGTGACGAATGTTATTAACATGTCAATCAGTGTTGGCAGCTGTGTGACTGGCCGCCTTCCCCCATGGAGGGAAATTATTCATATATTCTGCCTTTCATCCACTGCATGCCAATTACATGGCAGCTGTCTTTAAGTATTATGTTATAAGGTACAGCAGCCGTTAGACCCCCTTCGGCCTGCGGGGAACGTTTAACGTAAATATTCCTGCACACCGCAGCCTCTGTCCTCGCCTACACACACACATTTTAAAGATTAATACACACACCAGGGCCCCGTACCCTCATCTGCCCTGAGTTTTTCACTCTGGCTTCTTTGCCAGAGCTGCACGCTGTCGGAGATCGAATGCCTTTCATCGAGCCTCGCGCATGCCAAACCTCCCTCCGACTGGACGCGTTCAGGTGTCTTTGTGTTGGCATATTAGAAGCAGCTCGGTCCATCGTGCCCAACCGCGCGGACCGCCACCACCACCTGTACTCCTGGCACTGTAAAAAAATCCCTTCTCAGGACATTCTTACTGGACATACAGGCCAGGTTTGGGATACATTTAATAAGAAACCATTGAGTTAAATATGCATTCATAATGAGCATCCAGTGACCTTAGTTGACCTTTGTAGTGTCAGTTCAGATTCATTAATTTTATCAGTTTGAGCTATAATGCTGCATTTATGCCTGCAAAAGGGGACAATGGGGAAACCACTAGATGAAGTGGATGAATGGTTTTAAACCTAATTTAGTTTTTTATAAATGTCACCTATTTTATTTGTTGCTTACAAACGTAACCTGACACCGAACATTTAGACTCATTTATAGACAACTACTCTGTATGTCCAGCAGCAGCAAACGGACCATGAATGGGACAAATAAACTCCAAGCAGTTCTGATAAAGCAAAACAAATCACAGTCAGTCGCCTATTTTCTCCCCAATGACCCCTTTATAGCGTAATGGCAAATGTCAGGTTTCAAAACATCTTTCTATAAAAGAGAGGAATCTCTGCCGCCTTTCCTTCGTATAACGTGGAAACTGCTCGACAGATTGACTTCAGAATTTGCAAGTCTGGTACTGGTGACCCGAGGATGTGCATCTGTTCTTTTGGTGCAGTTTGGTCGCAAGAGGCATTCAATATCAATAAATATCTTCCCATTTTAACTCTTAGTACTTCTTCTCAGAAAGGCTGAGCCAAAACTCGGACAGTGCCACAACCCAGGTTGTGGTCGAAGATGGGACTGCATCTGTTACACGGTTCAATCCAACAGCCACATGTCCTGAAGGGAAACCGTAGTCGTGCTTTAATTACAGTTTGCAGATTCTTCCATCTAGGACGTTTTTCAAAAACAGATGGACGCTCCTCGTATATACAACAAAGTTATGTTAGCAGTTACTTTTCTATGCAGCTGAAATAAATGTCAACGACTGCCTGATTGACTGACACCGAATCAGAAATGGATAAGTCAGTATGGTTGATAAAATTGAATTTGGTCAGAAACACAGCATCCCAATCGAACAGTTTTTTTTGTCACCAAAGGAAGGCACTGCAGCTTTCTGAAATTCCTAACATACTGACTTGAAAATACAACTTATGTGAATAGTTTTCACACTTGGCTGCTTAGAATTAAGGTGCAACGTCACATGAATACAGCAATTGGGTGCGTAAATCTCCTGCCGGAACACATTTCTTGTATTAATAAGAAGATAAGAGTTTCCAGCAGAGGATGCGTCACTTTTAGTTCAGGAAGACGGGCCTCCTCTAAACATTAGTTTTAGACGTGTATTTAAGTTCTGGAGTGCAAAATCTGTGGACTGCAGTGCTGCCACACTGATGGTGAGCATATGTGAACTTTTTTACAGGATTTTTATCAGATGCATTAAAGCTTAATTAACTCATTAAACCTTAATCTTGTTTGCACGCAATGAATTGCCAACGCCTGAGGGAACACATTGCTATCAAAGAGCACCGGCGAAATAACAACTAAAGTTGTACCTCATACAGTGCAGGTCCAGGCCATCCGATTTGGGTTCATGTAAGGGGCTGAGAAAGAAAAAAAACTAAAAGTGAGGCATTCTTCACATTTTTCATACAAGATTTACAAGTTTTTGGGGCCAATTTCTGACGACATTGCCTCAGAAAACATCTTGAATACAGAGAGGCACTTGGATGCACGAGGCTGTGAGCTGCGACCGAATTTGTCTGGATGCCTCTCGTCCACGCTTTACCGGCCAACCTGAGCCGAGCGGAGAGGAGGTGCAAGGGAGGGGTGGGCGCTCGAAAACGAGACGAGAATACAGTCCAAAACAGCGTTGCCCTGGGTTTAATAGGGAGAGCTTTGGCATTTTTCCGAAACGAAACAACAGGGAAGTGGGAAATGCAATTACACCCACAGAGAAATGTGTCAAACAGGTTGCTAGCTCGCTCGGCCCGCCCTCTCACTCCACTGTAATGAACACCTCCTGTAGCCAAAGGCACTGAGGGTGGCTTGTTCTTACAAAAGGCGTGAAGCGAAGCCTCTGTGCTGTTTGAGAGAGAGACGACAGAGCTGCCGGGGCTCGCCGAGGCCCAGACAGATAGTGAAGAGCCGTGCTATCTTTACTGGGTCTCGCCATCTGGACCTGCCACATGGAGGAGATTACTGATTATCACCGCGCGCTAGAGTCGAACCTCCCTCATGTGACGCAGTTCATTCCTGGTGTTAATAGCTCCTTTAATTAATGTAATCATATCATTGGGCAGCTGATGAGGTATTAATAGGTGTTCAAAGGGGAGACAGATTAGACGAAACTGGCTCCGTCAAGGCTGTAGAAAGAGCCCCAGCAGCCCTATTGTGTGCTCTGTATGACTGTCTCTTATCTTAAATGGCATGTTGCAAGCTGGGATAATGGAAAACTGCCACT
>KV751331.1:2272385-2289588 GCA_001698575.1 Mola mola | reverse complement strand
TCACATCACCCGGTGATGAATGAGATGGTTCAGAGATGACAGTGGTGCTAATGGGACCTCCCTCACAACACTCGCTTGTTGTTATTGGAAACAGAACATAGTCCAGATGTAAATGTTTAAATATGACCAACACGACCTACAGTAATGTTTTTTATTAAACGCAGGCCTAAATATGCTGTCAATGTACATTTATCCTTCATTACATTCAGGGCGGTGAAAGCTCAGGAGATCGAGCGGTCTTCCTCTGATCAGGGGACCCCCGATCCCAGAGGCCAGTGGGTTGAAGTGAAGTGAAGTGAAGACACTGAAGACTAAATTGCTCCTGATGGCGCAGTCACCCGTCCACACCGGTGAGGACGGGTGAAGTGTTAGACTTGAAAGGCGCTTAACACACCATGCCAATACAAATAATGAACTCTGCTTATTTCTGTAATTTTTATGCTGTTAAACATAAAATGTAGCATCTTTACGCTCAACTTGTACTACTTGTACTTCCTCTGTCAATTTTTTTTAAATCAATCTAGCCTGGGTCCACATCACAGTGCCAGCAGGCTAAAAAAGGCATCCTGATGTCTTTCTACATGACTACATCAACCAGCTTTTTCCTAAGTGATGTGTATCAGACAGAATCCCCCCACTCTACTGGCATGTTCTGGCTGTGCTTCGGGAGTTCCTTCCACACGAAGCACCTGTCCATCCGTCACCTTCACCGTCACCGAGAACTCATTCTCTCTCAAGTTGTCCAGACGGGGACATTATGATCCGTCCCAGAGTCAGGTCCAGGGCAGCGTGCTGGGGAATCACACTCAGCCCGACGCAGGACTGCCATGGTTCCCTCCCTACATTGTGCTAACAGCTGGCTGACGGTCCAGCTTGACAGCGCCCACAAAGCTGCATGTGAACATGTAAATGTATTAGTATAAGAATAAAAAGAATCTTGAAACAGTGTAACTCCCTTCAGACGAACAGGAAATATTCTTTAATCATTGTCTATTTGTCTTCGTTTGTTTCTCCGGATATTCGTCTTTAATCAGATGATTATTCCAGATTGCCTTCATCAGCTCCACTTTAAACAGAGACACAATATGTTCATCTCTTTTAACACAGTTGAAGTGATTTATTTCCTGGCTGGTGATTGTCGGTATAATAAAAGCACTCACGAATTCCCCTGAGATGAGCTGCTTAAATAACGTCATCACGCTCAGTTTACAATCACTGCTGCGTTCTTGCTCTTCCGCACAGCTTCAAATAGGTTCTGGAAATCTTGTTAGTGTGTCTCTGCCAGGTTACACAGTGGGGGGGCTCCGTGCTAACAGATGTGATATCGGGATCTTTCCATAAGATATAGCGCTGCGGTCAGTCAGCACATGCTAAAACCCCGTCAACCAACTCCTCCACTTCTGTAAGCCCGCTGCGATATTCTCTAAATGAGTGGAACCTTGTGTCAGGAAGGCCGCAGCTTACAACGTTGACTCACAGTCTGTGATACATGTAATCAGCGTTGTCCTGGATTTAGAGGTGCCCCTCGGGGGTCGGCTGATGGTGTCGCTCAATGGGACACCCAGGAAACATCTGGAATGGCCATGGGCTGAGCGCTGGCCCAAACGAGGACCTACGGACCATTTTATGGATGTAGCAAGCGTTCGTGCTGGGGATTGATCAAAGCCCAGCTCACTCGACTTTGTCTGGTTCCCCCCTGAAGGCTTTTCATCACATCACAAGGACAAAGAAGGCCAAGGCAGAGAGATTAAAAGCATAAAATCAGCAGGGCAGAGAGACAGTATGCCACTGCTCTCAGGTGAAAAAGTGTCAGAACAAAATGATGTCTTTTCCGGGGCGATACAATGCCCTGATATTAGGTTTTAATGGTGTTCAACTATCAAGAAACACTGAACAGGTTCTGGAAGCATGTTCTTCTTAATGGGAACAACCCAACATTTGGCAGATCCTGTCTTTAAAATGTCAGCACTGCATGAACTCCCAAAAGGTGCCCCTGTTTTGAGTGTACTTGAGTTGTATTTTAAACTGTATCCAGTTGGACTTGAAAGGAACAGGATCAAAGGTTGGGTTATATTTTCTCAGCCCAAAGAGGAGCAACCTCGTAATTTTTCAGTTAATACCAAAAAAAACTTACTGAGACCGAAGGAGGAAGTTTTTTTTTCAACGTTACCAGCAAAATGTTAATGTGGCTCATTAAAGAAATCTACTCAAAATCAAAAAGATGAATCTGAGGTTAACATCTGAAGTTCAAGGGAAGGATTCTCACATAACTCCAATTCATTTTCCAGATGTGTTGCTCCCCCTATTTGTTCGCCATGTCAGAAAGTTTTCTTGCATCCCATCATGCAATCGTGCAGTCTTTGCAATCCCCATTTGAGTCCGTCATCTACTATCTCTCCCCATCTTTCTCCTCTCAAATGGACAACCCCATCGTCCTCATTAATGAAAGGTTACATAGTTCAATACAACATTGTAGTGTGATTTTAACTTCACTGCTGTGCTGCAGATGTGTTGCACAAGCGTTCATTGCATTACATCTAAATGCAACTCTCCCTCTTGCCGCAGCAGCTCTTTGACTATCTCCAACTTGTTCGATTTCCATGTAAATGGGGATAACGTGTCGAGCTTGACCTTTCCAAGTTTTCTCTTGTGGTGCTTCCTCTTTCCTGACTTAATTTTCAAATGTTTTCTTCACCAGTGTTTCAAATGCTAAATGCTGCGGTGTTTCCACTCTGCAGTTTGCAAAGATCATCTGTCAATCAGACAAAGCATCACATTTCATCTTCTGTTTATGCAAACTGCTCCCTGACCACCCGATGGTGGCTCTAGAGGAGTCTTAAGAACTCATTAGAACATCCTTTGATCTCCATGAAGATCTCCAACAAATTTAATAAAAAATAAATCCAGTGTTATTGATCTACCTCTGTGTTGTGGCTGTGACTTTTAAGGTTGTTTTCCACTATTTGGGAGCAAAAATGATCATCTTAGTGGCCTGCAAATCCACTAAAACAAAGTTAGTATGGATTCTGAACTGGGTCCCCTGTTGTGGTAAATATGGTCTATTAGAGGATTATCTGTTTTTTAACCTTCACTAAAGAGACCTGCTGAAAAGTGAGACGGCTCTGTGTCTGGGGATTCAGCAGAATTGACCTCTGAACGGTAAAACAGTGTGGAAGAGAAGGGCACTGGAGTTGCAGAGTGCTGAGTTGCAGAGCTTTTAATGAGTGTGTCCCTATGTTTTGAGAAAAACTGACCGTCCACAATTTTATAATTTCTAATTCAGGCACTTTATTGCAGCTCTTGCCAAGAGGGAAAAAAACTTTACCTTCTTATGTTAGATAATTGAAGGTGACTCTTTCATGCACCCCAGGAAACTGAAGACGGAACAACTTCTATTGTGTACATTTCTTGCCGAGCTATCACTTTTGCTCCTGTCGTTCCCCTCTGTCTCAGGAGAAAGAAAGGTTTATTTGTTCTACAAAATCAATCAGCCTTGACAGGAATTCACCTGCACAGCCCATTTATGTTTTGTCCTTTACAATTTGTCACAGCCGACTCATGGTTCGCTCACCGACAGGAGCAAACTGCCAGGAGTTCTTAATTATCCTTCAACAATGGCAGCATAATTCAGCCGGACAGCACAGAATGCTGGGAAACTTTGTCTTTAGAGGACGCTGACAGCCAAAGGCAATCGGCAAAGTTCCAATAGTGATCAAACTTCTCTTCTGTATTGATTTGTAACTGTGTTTTTTACTCATTTGTCATCATCAAAATGTCAAATGCACAGTGCTAAACAAAAAAAGAAAAAAAAAAGATTTTGAGAGCAAAGTTTTGCATTGATCCGTTCGTTGAGTCGTGCTTCCTGCCTTCCAGGACTCTCTGGTATCTGTGTCTGGTGTCACCATAGTGACTCCTGGGAAATAAATCTCAAGTGCTTCTTGAAAATAGAATACGATGAAAAGGCAATGAAGTGGTTGGCAATAACTCTCCATTAGTGAGAGGTTACAGGTTTGAATCCCAAATGTGCAGCAACATATTAAACTCTTAACTGTTCCTCTCAGTAAATGTTCTGCTCATCGCCTCGAGGGTTTTATTGGTTCGCTTATCACATCATCCTCGGTTTTATTGATGCCTTCTGTCCGTAAGAAAATCTTAACAACGGAGTGCTGCTGTAGAGCCCAGAGGAAGCAGCACAATGGCATCATTACTCACACATGTGGCTTTTTTTTTTTGCCTTGTCGTTTGTGTCAGACTTCAAAATAGGTTGTCCTGCTGCTAATTTTTGACTTTCTGGCCAATATTTCCTCACTGTAACTGAGCCAGCATGAAGGCACAAACATTGTCACTGCTGGAAAGAGTTTTGTGACTTCACTTGATTGACCAAAAGGACATTCATTTGATAGTCAAATGGATCAATCAGTTGAAACCACAAAAAATTCTGCAGAAATCTGGACATTAATGGACGTTTAAAGACTGACAGGACACTTAAGGCCATAAAGATAGAAAAACAGGTACAGGTGATTGACAGGGGGTCTGTATTATTGCTAGAATCTTGCATTTCTTTGTATTTAACAAGGATTTTTAAGTTAAAGTTTATGGTTTCATAAATGGTTATTTTACAATTGCATCATGGCTTCTATAAGAACAATTTTTAGATAGTTGTCAGGTTGTGAAACTATTTCTCTTGAAAACTTACAGTGGTAAAAGTTAACCAGCCAGTTCTCTGTAATGACAGTAAGTTTGTAACAGAGTTATCCAAGTTTCAAGTTGCAAATAAGCTTCAAATCAATCAATTTACTGCAGACGCTCTGCAGGTTTTGCTCATATGTGGTCTAGTACAGTGATTCTTAACAATTGGGCCGCGGCCCAGGCTTGGGTGATGAGCGCCACCTAAAGGGCGGCAAAAAACTTTCAGTTTTGCTCCTGTGAACCTTGAGGGCTGCGGGACCACATAGGTTATCAATACAAAACTCAAGAGAAGAAGAAGAGAAAAGAAAATGGGCTACAGATTCAGAAAAGGTCTATCCAGTCACCGACTGGCAACCCTAAATGTGTTTTGAAAGCCAGCTACCTCCTAGCGAGAATTGTGGCAAAGAGTAAGACAGCATTCGCCATAGCAGAGGATTTGGTTCTGCCTGCCGCCGTGGATATGTGCTGGGAGATGATCGGAGAGGCTGCTGACCATCCCATCCTCCAACGACACTGAGTCTCCTTATCATGGGCAAGGCCTCAGACATACAGCAGAATAAAAAGTAGCCCAACGAGTCCACTGATGTGACAAATGCTCCACTGCTGCTGGTTTTTGTTGGCTATCGTTGGGACAGTGGTTTGTACGAAGACGTACTGTTTTTTGGAGATCTACAGCTGAGGAATGTTTCAGCTACATGGATGACTACCTCACTGAGAACAGCCTGGACTGGCAGAATTGTGTTGGGATGTGCAGTGATGGTGCGGCGTCAATGACTGGCAGGCATAATGGCGTCATCAGGCACAGACTTGATTGTGCACCAGAAGCTAACTGAACCCACTGTTTTCTCCACCGTGAAAGCCTTGCAGCAAAGAAGATGTCACCAGAGTTCCACGAGGTGATGGATGTAAGTGTGAAAACCATCAACTTCATTAAAAGTAATGCAGTGAAGTCCAGATGTTGCCAAGTTTTGTGAGGACAGTGAGGTGAGATGGCTCCCAAGAGGACTGGTCCTCCAGCGTTTGTTTGAACTGAGGAATGAGGTCTTCTTTTCACTCACTGGGAAAAAAATCTCCCTTTGTAGATTACTATGCCAACACGGAATCCACAGCTAAACTTTTCTTTACATTCTTTACCTCTGTGACACTTTTTCACTGCTGAAACTCTCACTTCAAGGGAGAAATAGCAACATAAGACAAAGTTTAAGCTTTCAGGAGGAAACCTGTTCTGTGGACTAAGAGGGACCGGAAAAAGAGGATGGACATGTTTCCACTTTTGTCTGACATTTTGGAAAACTCCCCTCAGGTGAAAATCAGTGACTCAGTCTCTCAGCACCTTTCACAACTGGCAGAGAAATTGGACCTTGGACGCATTTCCTGTGGATCCCACTGGAAATGATGCTGCTTTGCACTCACATCTGGAATCCCAGCTTCTGGAGGAGTCCAGCGACGGCACTTTAAAGTTGCAGTGGGGCAAACTGGACCTGGGCTCCTTCTGAATTTCTGTCTTCAAGGAGCACCCATGTCTGGGACCGAGGGCTGTGAAATTCCTTCTCTCATTCACGATTACATACCTGTGTGGATCAGGATTCTCCATTGAGGCCACAACTAAGACCAAAGCCCGTAACAGACTCAGAGCAATGCTGGAGGCCACTCTGAGAGTGAGCCTTTCCAATGTTCCACCCTGACTGGATCTGATCTGGTCTGAGAGGAAGACCAGAGTGTCTCATTAAGAGGTGAACATAAAAACGGAGTTGTAGCTTTTCAAAAACTGGACTGTTGTGACTGTTGTTATTGTTCATTTGTCACAGATATAAAGAGCAACTTCTGGTTCTGCCATGCAAAAATGGAAAATGTTGAACCATTTTATCAAATTCATTTGCAGATTATAAAAACTAAATATTCATTTGCACTTGATATAAATGTATTTATATATGTGAGACTTTTATTATTTTTAATGTATTTATTTTATCACCACATAATTTTATTTATCTAAATTTCCATTTTTTTTCCATCAGTTTTTTTGAGAGTCCCTCTTTTTTTGCTGTGGAAAAATCTAATTAATAGTTAATTTTGTGTTAATAAGCTTGATTTTTTTCCATAAATTGTTAGCCCGTTTCGCGTCTTTGTTGCCTCCCTAACTCGAAGGTCAGAGGGGCGGCAGGTCCTCAGTCTAGCCTGTACTGTGATAAGAAAATAGGAAGACACACGTCGTGCTGGTGTTATCCTAACGGCAGCAGGATTTATTCTCTCTATTTACAAAAATATACTTCAGGTATCAAAGATATCAGTTACAAAACGAATGGCCTTAGCTTCAGTCCCACTCTTGTATAATATGGACATTTAATAGCACAAAACCCAAAACATAAATTCACATATTCTTCTGCTTTACCAAACTACAACACATTGTTATATTTGGACTCGTTAAAAAATTTACTTCAAAACAATAAACAAACAAAAACATACTCTTCTGTTCTTATTCAGCACATTTCCTCTATATCCATGAAAATAATAAATCAACTTGTTTTTTTATAACGTACTTTTTAACAAAGCAGCTCTTACAATGTTATTTTTAACCAAACTGATGACTTTTTAACTATAGGCAATATAACCTCCTTTCATTCTTGTGTCATTCACTTATCATAAATCAAACATATTTCCTCACAGATATGAACTGCAACAACCGTATTCTTATAACATCCACTCATTCAACGTGCTGCACTATTACTTCACAATAGTATTTTCTTCCTTCGCCCACCACGATGCAGGTCGGCTTAGCATTAGCTAGTTAGCATACATGCCTTAACTTCTATTTTCTTTGACTCACATACAAAACGTTCTCATAAGTCACATGTGCAACTCTTAAACTCCTGCATGTCTACTCAGTTTAAGGCATATTTACCGACCTGTGGTAGG
Organism: Mola mola; assembly: GCA_001698575.1. Classification (NCBI taxonomy): domain Eukaryota; kingdom Metazoa; phylum Chordata; class Actinopteri; order Tetraodontiformes; family Molidae; genus Mola; species Mola mola. Next base: position 2,281,986 of record KV751331.1, on the reverse strand, counting down.
AAAATAGGAAGACACACGTTGTGCTGGTGTTATCCTAACGGCAGCAGGATTTATTCTTCCTGTTTGCGTGAACGTCCTATTCTCTACCACAAAGCGCTATGCGTCCTCTAGCGGCCTGGATGTGTCATAGCAGCGTTATGAAGCGCAATGACTTTTGATGATTAAGCTAAAGCAATGAACATCGATGAAAAGTAAATGAGCAATGAAATTAAAAAAAAATAATAGGGGTGTCTATTTCTCTAATTTAATTTATGCTGTTTTACATTTTCAACCCTTTACATCTTGTTGTATGTGCAGATTTACATATGCATGATAAATAAATGTCTTTGTGACGATCACATTGTATCATGTTATTTATTTGACAAGGTTTAAGCTTGTTAAACTGTGGATTTGATTTAGTTATTGAATACAAATCAAACCAAGAGTGAGATCAACAATACAGTGTTAATATTTGAATGGACGCTCGGCCACTTTGTACTGGAAAAGTTGGGCCCCGAGGTCAAAAAGGTTAAGAGCACCTGGTCTGGTAGACGGGTCCACCAGTTGGACTAATAGGTTAAAGACAAAGCAAGCGTGGTGTTCGAGGAGATTAAACAGCAGCCAAATGGTTTGCCCTAACAATCCAAAGGTGGTTTCTGTAATTTGCTTAAAAGTGATCTGAAACAGATGAGCAGCGATGCCTCAGACACATCATCACCAGTCTGCAGCCATCACAGCCACACATTTTCACATTTTCAGTCTCTTTCCGCACATTAGTTGCTCGAATGGAGCTGCTAACGTGGGGGCGTTACAGTTGCAACTTCGGATCTGTTTATTGGCTTGAAAAAATGTGCGTAGTCAGAGCAGATATTTATTTCCCTGAAAAAAAACCAAGCACCCTTGGAGTGTGCTTTAGAAAAGCACTTAGCCACCACCTGCTCTGGTGCAGCTGCTCAGATGCCAACAAATGACAAACTGATTGCACTGCAAAGCTCATGGGTGTGAATATATGCAAGTCACTGATTGAGAGGCAGAGTGCTGCTGAAACCAGCATGCGGGCAAGGCTAAAACCTCCTTAGAAGAATAAACATCTTAAGGGCGCGTGAAGAGATGGATGGCAAAAAGCCTGCATGGATCTCTTCACTCTCAGGCAGATGGAAAACAATCTTCCCTTTCCCCTCAGCGTCCTGTACCAACCTTCTGGTTAGCTCCATGACAGATGTGGCACGTTGGCAATCAATTCCAGGCTGGTGTCCCCCTGTTTATCTGGAGGCAGGGCACTCTGGTCCCCATCCACAGTATTGATGGTGGGACCGGAGAGAACTCTAATCTTCCTCCATGACACGTCTGTGACAGTGGCTCATAAATCATCCTCTGCAGAGCGCCTCCACTTCGGAAACAATACAGTCCGTCAACATATGTGCTCGTATACATAGACAATACTTATTTATGGCCCCTTTAACGTAATACTCTGCATGCTCGCACCTGCTTCCTGCATCATTTCACATGAACAAATCAAAGCCACACAATATATCCTGACTTTCATGTGTCTCTGTTTTAGGCTTGTGTGATTTTTCAAAAGCCATTTAAAAATAGTTATTGTGTAACTTTTGCTCTCTTCCCGTTCTCTTCTCAATTTGTCCCTCGTAGCATTTTGGACCGACGCACAAATGCTCCCCACAAGTCGAACACATAAACACTATGTTACTCTGGTTAAATTTAGGCACCAAAAAGACATAGCTACGTTTTGGAAATGACCAGTGAAGCTTGGATTTAAATGGGACACAAACCCCAGTCTCCTGGGTAAGTTCAGGCTCACGTTTAGGCTCAAGACAGCGGTAATGTTTGGTTCATTTTAGGCCCAGAAACACATGGTTAGTCTGTAGAAATGACTGGTCATTCTCAGCTCTAAACAGGACATAAACCTCAGTCCGATAGCCTGGGGCAAGGCAGTATGAAGTGTAGGCATAAAATAACGGTGATATTTGGTTAAGTTTACGGCCCAAACTAGTTAGGTTCAGGAAAAGACTGGTGATGTTTGCTTACAAATGGGACGCAAACCCAAACTCCGAGGTAGAAGTGTAAACACAAAACAGTGGTGGCATCTGTTTAAGTTTCGGCCCTAAAAACATAGGGTTACGTTTTGGAAATGAGTTTTTGAGGGTTAGTTCCAAACAAGGAACAAACTTTGGTCAGCTAGCCTGGTTAAACGTCGTTTGAAGTCTGGGCACGAAACAGTGGAGATGTTTAGTTAAGTGTAAGGAAATGCCTGGATGACGGGATGTAAATCCTCGTGTTGAAGTCGAGACCACATGAGCCGAGATGAAGTCATGACCAAGACCAAGACAAGAACACGATCATGTATAAACCTCTTGAGTTTTAAAAACTGCTTCATAAATAAAGTTATCATTCAAAACATATACAAAGAAAAACGAATCCCAACTCGCGTGCTGGAGTCAGCAGTGTCACCCACTGAGATATATCAGCAGCAAGGGACAACTTAGCATTGGTTTACGTGAGAAAAAGTTTAGATTACAAATGACGACTGATGACAGTTAATCACTGGTTGCATTCCATAAACAAAACTTCTCCTTGCAGCCATAGTACTGACGTAGAGAAATAAATAAGTTACGGTCTTGACTGGTTTTGATTTAAAATCCTGAGTTCTCTTTGTCTGAGACCGAGACAAGTCCAAGGAAAAAATGCCTTCGATTCCAAGACAAGATCAAGACCAGTTTTTAAACTGAAACCAATCAAACTCCACCCGTCTTGGCACCTGCTTCTGAAATTATGTTTTACTACGTTATCAGTTCAACTCATCTCAAACAGATACAGATGACCTTCTCTGACTGCATGAAAGGTGATGAGTCCTGAAAAAACACTGACGACACCCTGCTGTCACCTCTGTTAGAAAGGGGTCCCATTCTCCTTCTTCTCCCTCTCATACTTTTCCCTGTTTCACCTTCACTTTTCAACTCACTTCGGAGACTTTAATCTGTGTCACCTCCACGTCCCTCTCCGGCTCAGGGGAAGCCGATCTTGGGTCTCACTGAGCAGCTCCGCTTGAGCACGATAAGAGTGCTTGAATGCAACACCGCGAGCCAATCATCCGTCAGCTGTGGCTGGAGGGCCGCCGAGGGGAAGCTGCACTGTCTTACAAGTAAATAAGCCACTTGGGAACTGGCGGAGTGCCTCCCTGGAGAGCTGAAGGCTGATGAGACAAAGAGAAAAAGCTTAATGGAGAGACCACATTCTTTCATCCAGGAGACCTGATAACCTTTCTGAAAAAGACCACCACTATCAACCTGTCAGCTGTTACGGATTTGATAAAATATGTCTTGCATAAAGAGCTTTTCGTCACGCAAATGCATGGAGGAAGCATTGCGGTGCACAAACACACCCTCCCAGATGTAACTTGAATTCTTCAAGCGTTTGCAAACTGGATCCAAGTCCGCCATCTGTCATTTATGCAGTCAATTATTCAGGCAGGCGAAAACAAGGCAGGCCTCCTCATTTAGCCAGTGTTTATCATTAAGCTAAATTAGGTTTCTGTGTTTCCTGACTGTAGCTTTCTGGCCTCCAAGCCACCACCGATTAGATTTGATGCAAGTGATTATTGTGACTTCTTGTGGAAAACCTTGACTGTGTATTTCTGTTAATTGGCAGATCATTTTTTTCTGAATCCTCCGGGCGCTGCCTCGAGTGAGCTAGCAGCAGCTGCTTGTTAGCAGTGACCTCATGGTGACAGTAAGCTTTTAATCATCAATGCTGTGCTGTGCGACGATGTCAGTTGGTCAGTGTTCAGATGTCGTCAATGACTTGGCCATAAAACAGTCTTGCGTTACGCGAATGAACACAGGTGGCTCGATATTTATCAAGCTAATTACCACACCAGGTCTTACGATACACCTCAACTTTTGCCGTCACTTAACCACTGGAAAACAAACGGTCACCACTCTGAATGTCGCTGGTTGAACTACATAAAGCTTTTTGGCTGATGTCAAACTGTCTTTATAAGCCTCATTCGAAGATAGTTTTCCTGAGATTTCATGAGTTTTTTTTCAAAACATAGTGTTGTGGTGACATTTCAGGCACAGACATGAGGCGATTTTACAGAAAATGAACTGGGCCGACCTTGATTTGTCTTTTTGAGGTCGCCTTCTCAAACGTTTCCCTGAAAGCGGGTATTTTGTGCAACTAACACTCGACCCCTCTGCGCCGACCCTGCTTCCAAGAACTGATCACGTCTTTGGTGACCAGACTTTTGGCTGGGACATTTTTAATCTAATCATATTAAGCTAAATTTATTCCATAAAATTCAGAGACTGAAACTCAAAGTGCCCCAATAAAAAGACAATGTATGGAGAGAGAGAGAAGATACCCTCGGTGACGTCCTCGAAAATTGAGGTTATCGTGGACTCATCAGCACCGCCGCAGGCAGCACAGAGCCTTGGTGTAAGTGCCATCGATCATACTCGATCCTCCCTTTGTTTTTGCACATTTGTAGATATCCATGAGACATAGAACTGATTAGATTTTGGCCTTTTTGTAACATAGCAGTTTCTCAAACTAATTCAACCCAGAGATCTACTTCACAGCTCAGTTTTAAACCAAACCATGACTATTTTCTAAAACTGGCTAAGCAGTTTTGGCGCCTAAAACCAACCAAACTGTGTCTGTGATTTTCTAAAATGGAAATAATTCAATAACCAGTGAATCTAAAGGAAATAATCCAAGACATTTCAGTTTTAATAGCTATTTAGAGCACAAACCGTCTAGATCCTTTAAAAACAGCAAAGATAGAGAGGTTATAGTTTGGTTTTCTGCTACCAGTGAATCAAGCCGAACAGGATCTGCTGTGGCCGATCCAAATCGCCGTGTCGCCCATAATGTAGCAGATCTTGTCAGAGAATGTTTCGGTATTTAACCTTCTGAACGATGCGATTAGTCAAATGCAATTTAGTGGATTTACCATTGGGCTCTGTGGAAGCTCGACTGTAAACGGCCATGACAGAAGTTGATCTGGAAACATATGCGCGGACACACACACACACACACACACACACACACTGCCGAACACCGCATCTGTGCTGGCCCGTCCGCTGAGAATGCCCAATATGACAGCTGTTGGCACATTTATTTTTTCCCTAATTCAGGATAAGCACAGTTGTTTCCCATGAAATATTTTATAGGTCCTGCCAGCATCTCAACCCCCAACACACACACCCTTCACAGAGTTACACTGCTATCCTTGTTTGGACATCACATTGTGTGTACACCCGAACCCTCACCCTCACTGGCAAGGGAACAATAGTGCCACTTGTGTGTTTTTAGGAACTAGAAATGAAATTTAACTTAATGCATTTACATTTTAGCTCGATTTTTAGTATTTGATTATAATTAGCTTGTTAGCTTAGCCTTTTTAAAATTATTTTTTCTCCTCAAGTGTGTGTATTTAGTTTTGTTAAAGCGTCTAAAGCAATTCAATATATTAAAAAATATATTTTGTCAAAGTCACCTAATTGGGAACATTTTATTCCTATTATTGGTTTTATTATATTCGTTATTGTAGGAACTCATTCTAGGCTGCGTTACACATTAGGGTTTAAGGGTTTTATAACCCCCCACCCCCGATCCCAACCATGACCTCTGGTCCTCATAAGGTCGGCTGGTCCTGACAACATCAATATCTATGTCTGACACGGTCCCCATTAAGCAACAAAATGAGTATACACACACACAAACACGAGTGGTATGTCAACAGCTGGACATACGTCCACATACATTTCCACTTAGCCGTTAGCTTTAGATATTGGATATGTCATTAGGCTGAATTCCCAGTAGGAAAAATAACGTCCAGAGAGAAGTGGAACTGCTCGCGCTCAGAGGGTGTCACATGTCACTCCTATACACAATTAGGCTTGCTTTTTTTCTTTGATTTTTCACTTTGGTTGCGCTTCAATTGAAGCAATTCTTTCCCTCTTTCATGAAGTCAAACTGCATGCGGGTTATCTTAGGTTGCTTTGAACGCTTATGTTCTCCAGCTTGGACCCGTGTCGGTCTCTCTGAGAAGGCAGATCTCTCCAGTATGACACACAGGCTCCATCCGACGAGCAGCTGTGGAATGTGTTCAGTGATTGTGGGGTGTGGATGGCTTTTGCATGTACATTGTGACAGAAACCATAAACTGTATCATTTCTCCAAATGTGCTCATAGCCAAATAGTTCTGCACTAAATCCTATAAAGCTGACAGCTTTCAGGGTCGTTTCCTTCATTGCTACTCTGCATGCAACATTTTGTCCAAAATATTGATACAAAATTAACAGAAAACCAATATGATAAGCCTTACGAAGATAAAAGTTAGATTAAACTGGGTTATAGATGGATATCTGAGTGTTTAGCTAATCGCAGGTTTCATTTTTGGCGTTTTAGACAGTCAACACATGTGGAAACAATGTGTTTTACATTTGGAATAAAATAAATCTGAACTCTGGACTGAACATTTGTTTCAAATCACAATTCGAGCACCTGCTTGAGCCATTGAAAGCTTAAAAATTTAATTCTGGCCTAAATTACACGTTTTGATATGTTCCAGATTCTGTCCCTTCAAAGGCTTCGAGTGGCCTGGGTGTAATTCTGCACTTTTGGCTCATCTTGGTTTGTTAGGCTCCGCCCCTCACATGAAGGCAGATTGCGCCCGAACTCACCTGCTCCGTCGTCGTCCGACTCTTAAACTAGTTTACTATACGCTGCACAGTGGCAACTTACTCTAACATTGGAGTAACTCAGCCACACATGTTTGAACCAGACATGGAAGAGCAACAAGGTGATGCGTCAGAATGGTAAGTTTCATTTCTACAACGTTAAGCCCCGCCCCTGCTAGTCTGTTGGTTCCTTAGGTTTTATTACGTAGAAGAACTGGGCTGTCTGAATTAGTTTTATAAGACTGTCATCGTAGCTACACGGAGACATTAACAAGGTCAAAAACAATGTCATCACAGGAAGTCTGATAGCAACCGAACTGTAACGCAGAAATACACGGTGATAAAGTATTATTGGTATTAATGGCTTAACCTCAAGTGTTAGAACGCAAAAGTGTAATCACAGAGGCTCATTGTCAAAATACTATATAATGAATGAAAAAAAGGTTATTTGGTTTTCCCCAGACTGTTCTAGATTAAATGTAGTATAAGTAAGAGTAAAATCCAGATTTAGAGCAGTTCTTCAGAGTTACACAGAAATAGGACCCGATGCAAAATTCTCTAAGACGGCTTTAAGTCAGCCTGACTTCTTACGTGCATAAAAACTGCTAGTGATATTGGCGAATTAGTTCTTAAATGTGAGCCAACTCCATAGTTTCTCAGCCACAGACACCAAAATCCCTCATAGTAACACAGCGTGGTGTATTGAAATGACTTCTTCTTTTTCTGTCAATAGTCATTAAAAATGTGTTATGTAACAGTAACATCAGATGCATGAAGACGCACTGCTAGAAACCAAATTTTGTAGCATTATTTACTGCAGTAATATCCCCGTTATATTATAACTATTATTATTATTTGGAAAACACAAAAACAAAGACAACTTTGGTGCCACTCCTGCCTGTCTAAAATGTCCCAGCTTTGCTACAACAAGTGTTAAAAACCAGTCAGAACCATGAGGCTCATTCTTGGTGAATATGTTATGGTTAGCCTGCGCTAGTCCGTCACCAGTTAGGAAAGTTAAACCCGTCCACACGTCGCAGTGTACTAGTCTTGTTGTGGACAGTGGAGGGAGCACAACCTCACTGTCTGTTCAAGAGTCAAAAGAAGGACACTTGAAGAATTTTGGGCTTTTGCAATGAGGAATGCTGTGGTCAGTGTTTCGTAGTGACTAATGCCATAGCAATAGACATAATGAGCAACAAAGGCTGGGACACAACCAAAACATTTGTGTCAGAGGGGTTGATTCCATCAAAGAGAGCGTTCGCTGACCGAGTAGAACACCCGTAAACAGCCAATAAACGGGCCTTAAAGGAGCCAGTCCTCTGAATCCCACATCTGCTGGCGATGGGATGGAAACTAAGAGTGACAGATCCCCCACACACAAATTCTATAGATCTAAAACCATATACCACTCCTGACCAAATTCACTCGTCTCTCAAGATGACCAGAATATCAATTCTACGAAAATATAAGCAGTGAAAACATCAGTTCATAGATTCTGTTTCTATCAACGTTTGATATTTGGTCAGTTTCATCAACAAAGGCAACATTTTACACAAAAAGCTTAAAAACATACATTTTCAGTCATTTTCAAGGAAAAAAAATCTTTCTTTCCCTTTTCCAGCCTCCTTCACTTGTTTTTGCAAGCAGACGCATTGTACTATTGCACAAGAGACATCACAGCGCCCCCTACTGTGCAACACGGAAAAGAGCATTTGCCAGAAAATCTCGTTAGAGACAAGCAGAGGGTCAAATTAAATTTTCCCTGGACGCTGGGCCGATGAACTATTTGTGATGCCACAAATCGTGCTGGTGGCGCCACCTTCAGCTGGATGACCAAGAAGGAAATCAGATTCCTGGCTGCGATTCCAGCAGCTTCTTTCAGCAAGAAAACATGTTCTAAAACACCACTGTGCAGAGTGTTTGTACAAATAGACACAGAAAGTGAGTTTGTTGGCAGTAAGAGAGTGAGATTCTTCCCCCGAGGACACAGACGAGACCACAACAGAGCGTGAAGCGAGAATTTAACTGGACTTAAATTCCTCCTGAGGATGCTTCCCTGTGTCTGCTGGATGTGTTAAACTTCTGTTGAGTGTGAAATGAATTTCTGCTCAGAGGAAAGTCGACCATCGTCCTCTCTGCCTCTAAGAGATGACATCTCCAGTTAAAGAACTGATGAATAGTGGCATCAAACCTTCTTATCGAGACCACAAAGAGGATTTGGTGCAGTTTCAGGCAGCCTCCTTACAGGTGGTGGGGAAACTTTGATGTGTGTGATCAGGACTCACTCAAGGCTGAGCTATTTAAGTTAAGAGATTCTTTATAAGTGTGTGTGTGTGTGTGTGTGTGTGTGTGTGTGTGTGAGTGAGTGCACCGATTCAAAGTGTGCTGCCAGTTAAAGAGCAGATCTGCACTAACCACACCCCCGGCGTGTCCTCACGTCCTCACTAACACGTGACTCTGTGCGGTGACGAACGTTACCTGTATAAAACAACCAAAATCTGCACTGGAGGCAAAAAATTCAGCCGAGCGACTACATTCCATGAACCAGGGAGCGGCGGGAACGCACAACAAAGCGTTCCCAGCCGGCTGCGGGCCAGCAGCCTCCAGCAGCCACTTCTCCCGCCGCCATAATTGCAGGGGCCCTCGCGCCCTCTCGACCAAAATGGCTTCCATCCACAGTGTTGCCGCTTGATTGCATGAGCACGCCGAGTCGTGTAATCATGGAAATAACACGGAACGAGAGGAGGAGAAGGAAGAGCTGTGAGGCTCGAGGTGGTGAAGACGCACACAGGGGTGGATGAAATGATAAAAAAATGTAAAAATGTACAGACACTGTATGCGCTGCCAGACAGAGATGAACCGGGAGCTTCCTGCAGCTGGGGTGGGGCCGGCGGGGGGCCCCCTCCCCCTGCTGC
>KV751331.1:2261894-2272173 GCA_001698575.1 Mola mola | reverse complement strand
TGATCCCCCATCCCCCACCGATCAGGCAGACGGAGAGAGAGAGAGAGAGAGAGAGAACGAGGGAGATTAATGAGCGGGACACGCCCAGAAGCTCCGTCGCTGCCAAAGTAATCATTTTCTGTCAGCGTTAGTGCTCTGTCATTAGCATACTGCCGGGTCGCCTTCCTGCCAGCGAGCTCGACTCCGGCGAATGACTGCAAGAGTGTAAGTATTAAGCACGCTAGCAAGTTCATGAAAACACAATCAATACTGGCAAAATGAAAGCGTCAAGCTGCGAACATGCGTTCGTGTCTGAGTTGGTCGCGGTTCGAGCGCCTCGGCGGCTAACCGTCGGCTAATCGACGGCGCTGGAAGAGAGCCACGCGGGGCTCTGTCATGTACACACAGGTTGTTAGCCGGCGTTTTTCAGCTCGTACTGACAGAGACGGAGATAAGCAGATCAAAACAGGGAATCGTTGCAGCGGGCTATAAAATCAGGTAACTGAAGCAACGAAGACAGAACGTTCTACCGCTAAATGGCTCTGGACATGATTAGTCCATGTTTTGACATAGCGATATTGATATTTCCGCGTTAAATTATGGACTGTTTCACGGTGACCAGCTGGATGATTGCAACAATCTCCTGCACAAGACGGAACAGTCCGGCAAAAGAAGGCCGAGTAGAAATCAATGATCACTGGAGCGCACAGATCGGTTCTCCGGCTTGGAGGCGGACCAGTTTCTTTCCTGAGGGAAATTCAATTTGCAAGGCCGCTGGAGAAATTCCCATCAAAGGACGGCGGAGTGAAGTGGACAACAGAGGCCGTTAAAAGAGTCCAAGGTCGAGGTGTTTCTGCTCGCGATGCAGTTTTCTCCTGCAATTCTCTCCAAGTTAGATTTCCATCTGCGTACTGAAAGAAATACAGAGTTCCAGACTATCTGTCGTAACTCCGAATAAGATTTGGCTCTTGTCCACACATCAGAAATGAGATAAAATCCTTTAAAAGGATGAGGCTGTTTTTTTTTTTTTTTTACTTCCTGCAAATCCCATGAAAAGACTGAAATCCAGCGCCACAATCTGACTTCTCTAATCCTCCAACATTTTTATTTCTTTATTTTTAAAAAGTCTCAAAAATGTGGGGGTAGGTTAATTGGTCACTCTAAATTGCCCGTAGGTGTGAATGTGAGTGTGGATGGTTGTTTGTCTCTATATGTCAGCCCTGCGATGAACTGGCGACTCATCCAGCGTGTACCCCGCCTTCGCCCCAAGATGCTGAGATAGGCTCCAGCCCCCCCCCGCGACCCCTAACGGGATAAGCGGTAGAAAATGAATGAATGAATAGGGATTAGTTTGCATTAATACAAATCTATAATGTCACCAGAGTTGCAGTTTAAGACTGTCAGCAGATGCAATCTGGACTTTAACATTTATTCACCTGATCTCTCCCAAATGAGTGTCTTTCAAGGCGTGTTTGGATTTTAAACTTGTCTTATCATACTATTTTGGAAAGAAATGGACAATGTGGCTTATTGTAACTATAAACGTAAACCCAAACTGAGTTTTCCACTAAGACGCAGCTGACGAGTGCTGGATGCCCCAGTTTTACATTATCAATCCTAAAGACAGGTGCATTCCGATGTTTGATAGTGAGTCTTATTTTGAAGAGGAAACGCAGGAAGTCGCGATGAAACTCCATCAGATGTTTCTTGTAAAGTCATCGGCTGACTCAGTTTAAATTAAATCCCAGTCTTTCGCTTCATGAAGACTGGTTGCACTGTACTCAAGGGATGGATTATTCCTATTCAAGCCAACGTACTGCTTCCTCCTGTGTGTGTGTGTGTGTGTGTGTGTGTGTGTGTGCGGGACATGTGGGGGATGGACAGCTGCTGAGTGGCTATTGATTGCCTTAGAAATTATTAACCCCCCTGGGAGTCCAAAGAGGCTGTTGTTGTGCTGCAGGACTCAGTTTTTAAGCTGTGCCCATTAATAACCACTGCAGAGACATAACACAATGTGTCAGAATTATTTAAAATTACACGGAGGAGAGAAAAAAAAAAAGGACGCAGCCACTTTGTTGTGATTATTCAACATCACAACAGTTCCTCATGAACCAAAAAATTCACAGGAAAGAAACGACTGAAGTCGGCCAGTCGTTGCCTTTACGGTTCTTACGTGGGGGAGGGGTTTGTATGTGAGTGTGAATAATTTACACGTCCTTATATTGTTTTCAGGCTGCTGGTTTTGTCATATCGTTGGTATTAAAAGCAACGTTATTTTCATTGGAAAACATTCACTTTTCAAATAAATGTAGCAGCCAGTCGTGTATCTCGCATTTCTGTGCCATTTTTACTAAGTAGGTAAATGTGAAAATGGCTTCACACACATGACCTCAGTTAAATAGCTCAGTTTCAATGTGGAAGTTGTAGCTTCACACTTGTTGGGGAGTAGTCATCACTTTTAAATTCTTCACAGTAGTAGTGCTTAATGTAAGAATTTTTTTAACCAAAACCAACAGAAAACACGATCAAAACTGGACTGCTGGTTAATCTGCAACCCTAACTACGTTTTAAGATGGTATCCCAGAAATCTGCCCATTTAATGAATAAACATATGAATTTTTTGCTATTTTTTATGACAATAATAATTTCATACTTGTAACTGGTCATATTTGTGCACAAAGGATTAGTTTATAAAGAACCACCCCAAAGCGTTAGGTCCATGCTAGCAGCTATGTACAGAAGTTCCAACAAATTGCTGCATTAATTCCCACATGTTTGTATTCATCTTGTCAGTACCTGACCCTTCTATACTGCAGCATATTTTGGTCCCATGTTTTAAATTATTTCACCATTCGTTAGTTTTTCTTGTTGATTAGCCTGTTAGCATCAATACTGTCTGGCTTCGCTCTGCTCATAATGCTACCTGTAGTAAGAGTCATAAAATTGGACTCAGCCGCAGAGAAATATAACTTTGACCCGTTTAATTCCCTGTTCAGTGAATCCAATACACCATTATAATAGTCTTTAACTTCAACTCACACAGAGTTTGTGCAAATTGATCCTGATCTCCCATGTTGCCGCGTACACCTTGATCCTGTCTGATTGCTCCAGTCTGCTTGTTTTCTGGAGATTAAAGGCCGTCGATGACTGCGTCCGTTCTTCTCATTTCAATTCCTCAGCCATGAAAGAAAATGAATGAAAAGTGTGATGTCTGCATACAGATTGTGGCTGGTTGACATCTGAAGTTATTAGAGATGAGTTCACTTTGAGAAACTTTCCTACACGCTTATGTATGTGAATAAGGCATGAAGTCCGTGAGCCCAATACAAAGACTATCAAACACTTTTACAGTCTTGGCTAAAGACGAAGCTGAAGTCAACCATCTACAGGAGATACATCTGGAAAGATAAGAATAGAATATTACGAGATCAATTACAGAAGTAATTGACGTTTATTTTCAGTCGAATGTTAGCATGAAGGCGTCGGGTCAGGGGTTAGTTTGAGCTGGTACTCACAGGGGCCAAACTGGCCTCTGGCCCCCTCCACACCTGCAATTAAAACAGGTTTCCTGTGATTGGATTGCAATTGGATCGTGCTTGACCACATGACAGTACAGGGGTAACGTTGTGTGGATTGAGCCGATCTGCCAAACCAGCTCCGAAGGTGGTCGAAGACGCATCGTGACCACATTCAACACAAGCGTAAATGCAAATAGGTCTCCAATCTGCGTGCAACAACTTAACAGTAGCAACTTCAAGCAGGCAGATGCCTGTTCAACAGTGCTGACTTCACAGGAGTTCTGCTGGGTTCTGCTGGGTTCTGCCTGCCTGCAGGGAACTGATCGCCCATTGTGGCAACGGGCACAGCACCAGCGTGATGATCCATGTGAATAAAGCACCATCGGTGTAAAGGGGGTCTGGGTCGGATCTGGTTCTGTCATTGGATGCTGTGTTTAACGGGCCGTGTTAACTGGGGGGTCCCAGTTGGTCAAAATGGTGGCAATAACGTGCCCAGCATGAGAGGAGCCGCCATGGTGACATCTGTGAAAGCGGAAGGTCAGCTGGGTGTCGTCTCGTACTTCGTGACCCACGTCCTCGTGCACCTGCCGCTGCCACGTCGGCTCGTGCCAGCGAACGCAGCGGTCGAGGTGCAGTGAATCAAACGAGGCCGTGCCGAGCGGCAGACGCGCAGCTCCGACGCAGGTCATTGAGCTGAATAAACGAGGTGAGTGAGTGATTGTGGCCCAGCGGGTTTTAAAGGCCTCCCAACCGACAACACGGTCACGGATCAGCTGCAAATGGCCGAGTGTGCTAGTTTCTCTGCCCACAAGTCACTTCATCTTTTAAAAAACCAAACCAGACAAATCCAACAAAATGTGGCGGAGCTGAGGCTCATTCAACATACTGGAATCACGATGACAATTTAGGACGTTTCTCTTTCTTTAGTCATTGTCCAGTTTTGACATTTCATCGACCCTTCCTCGTTAGACATTCTCCGTCATCCAGCAAGCAGGAAACTGCTGCATGGGCGTTGATGTGCATGAAGAGCCGGCTGCCTTAATGGGGGCCACGTGTGGGTGGTCTGCTCTCTGAGGGCCCTCTGCAGCCCCCTTACCTTCCTCATAATGACTCATTCAGCTCAGCTTAGTCACGCTGCTTTTTGCTCGGCTTTGTGCTGTTGCAAAAAATTGGCAAAACAGGCTTTTAGTGTTACCTCTCAAGTGCTGAGAAGTTGTTAGTAGATGTCACCTTTTGTGTTCTGCAGCTGCTTTTTTTGTGTGATTTCTGAAGAGCATGTATAATTTTACTTTGGGCTTTTAATCTGAGAGCTGATGTGCTCAGATAGTGGGAGGAAATTTCCATCCTGCTTTGTCGTGTCCTGAGTAATTCTTCCTGTTTCCCTGCACTCTTTTTATTTTTGTTGTTGGCTGTCCTATTCTGATGCCTGTTAGATACAGCCGTGCAGACTATGACAGAACGGTCACAACGACCTCCGAAGGTCTGCATATTAAAGTGAAATAATAAAACGAAACCATATTTTGAAATAGTTTAAAAAAATAGCTACATCTGTAAGAAAGCTGAATAATTAATAGTTCTGTATGATATTGGTATTTGCTGCGTACAAATTTTTCTCGTACATGTTCAAAATACGTTTAAATCCAAAGGAGAAACCATAACCATAAATCTGACCTCATTCAGCATTCAGCACGTGTTTGTCTGCCTTTGGATATGATCTGATGCCCGAAGCCAATGGCAGGAGCCTGCACTGGTTTCTAATTACAGATGCACAATATTTCTATTTAAAGTCTAACCGGATGTCGAATAGAACTTCACCACAGACTGACAACGTGTCATTTTGACGCCTTGGCGAGGCTGCGTGTGCCTCTGAAACGGTGGATCGGAGGGTAATTTATGACGTGATGCTCGGTTTCTGGTGCACCAGGACAGCGGGCCGATGGAGATCTGATTGGCTAATAAGGTGTTTTGAAATCATAATCAGTCGAGTGGCCCTGTTTTACTGATTGTAAACCTGTTTTAATTCACCCAAGCAAACAGATGAAAATAGAAGCAGCTCTGTAACTGCAACCTGCAATTAGAAACACTTCTGTCGGCTGTGCAAAGCATCATTATGCAGCCAGAAACTCTCAAAACAAGTGTTATAACAAACTCTTTTATAGCCTTTTTTTAAGCTGCAAGAAGAAGCAATTCACCTTTGCACAAATGAAATGATGTAGAGACGAGGAAACAATTGAAATAGATTTTAGAATTTAAAACTGATTAAATTAGGCTGTGCATCCGTCTCTGTCGCTCGCTGAGCATCTTCAATGTCACGTTGATAAAAATGAACATACATTCAGCTCGTTTGCGGAGTTTAATGAGGTGTTAATCAGTGTAGTGCAGCGGTTAACTCGGAAAAATCAACAAAATGGACTAATCCTCATTCAAAAACAAGGAATAAAGGCCTTTTTTTTTTCACCGATTTGCTCTGCAGATTGATAAGAAATATGTGCAGCCACTCTCACATTTCCACTTATTTCCGAGGAGCATCTTTCAATTTCGGGACAATCATCTCTGCTACCGACGTGAGTGAGGCTTACATCTGTTCCAAGATGCTCTCCGCCGCCTCATCGGCGTAAACAGGTCGGAAATGAAGGGCAGGATTTTGCCTGTAGTGTCATTTATATGTTAATCTGTTTGCAGACCTTGGTTAGGTTTTGAGTGATTCCAGCGTACGGCTGGGTAACGCATTCAGCTGGACATCCTTGTAGCCCAGAAGCAATCCATCATTCACAACTGTCCCAATTATCTAGAAGTCCACCTGTAAAATATCTGCTGAATATAGAGCAGCCACGCAGCCGGGTTTAACTTCTGTCAGGAATCGAGAAGATGGAGGAGAGATCGTGCCTGTGTGACAGTAAATATGGGCGAAGGAAGCAGGAAGTGGAGATTTTTCACTGCTGATGCAAACACACGTGGGTCTAGAAATCCACGGAAACACCGACATGATGGACGGAAGCTATTCAGAGACAAAAAGTTTCAGGACAGAAACAAGAGGCTGGTGTATGTTCAAGTGTTTTCATTAGTTACTGGATGTTATAAAAACAAGGTAAAAGTTCACCAGTGACAGCTGAGTGCTGCTCGCGAGTGTTTGGGAGAGAACTGAAGGATGAAGTGGGAAAGATGGCGTTTAGACATGTTGGCAAACCACTGATCCGTTCTCGTCCCAGCTGAGGTGACAGAAATCCTTTGGCATCGCCAGTCCACCCTGAAGCACAACAGGCCCACGACATCCATGGCTGGTTAACGTCTCTGAGAAGCACTGATCCGGATCCCTCAAAGTTACTACATTTTTTTCCCTGCCATAAGAACGATACACACAGTTTTTCATGAAAATCTATCCAGTAGGTTCTGAGTTGATGTTTGCAAATCGATCCAGATGTGGATCTCCACTACGAGTTGATCACTTGGTCCTGAGAGCTCACAGCAGGTTTTGAGTTCTGTTGCTCTACAGAACATAAGGGTAACAACCAGTCCATCGGGCCCTTCCTGGACAGACCCTCCCCTGGCCGGACGCCACAGTTGCTAACGAGGTCAGACTCCTGCCTGCTCAGCTGTGTGTGTGTGTGTCACTTTGAAGAAGACAAAGGAGTGGAAAGTGTGTGTGTGTGTGTGTGTGTGTGTGCGCACAGGGCACTCCCTCTTTGCCAGAGGTACTGACCTGGATTAGGGTTAGTGCTAACGAGGGAGGGGAGAAAATAAGGCTGCCAGCTCAGGCCTGTTCAGGAGCCGCAGCCACGTTCAGCGAGTACAGCGAGAACTCGTACCCCAGCCAGCAACCACGCTGACACTGTGGGATTTTCAGCTCCAATGTGTCCTCGAGGTAACACGACTCGTATTTCATCCTCACCCAACACAGTCCAAGCATGAGACTCGTGCCTCTCTGACTGTGTGTTTTGAGCTAAATGCTAATATCTGCATGCCAACATTTTAACACATTTCACTTGATGATAAACCTTAATTGGGTGTAAACGTTTTTAAAGAGCTTCAGTCACTACTGTAGAGTTGCACATTTGCCTGCTGTGGGACAATAAAGGCATTAAATTATCTTATCTTATTTTAGAGCGTGTGTGACTTTTGGACTAAACGCCAGTGTTATCGGATTAGAATTCATTTGCGGTTTCGTTTTTGAGCTCACACGTGACGACACTCATTTTCAATATCAGCTTTATTTCTGTAGCCCAGAATTACAAACCACAACGTGTCTGTGGGCTTTAAGCTCCACAACATCTTGTGTTCCCGGAGCCTCGATTGGAGGAGCTAACGGGGGGGAGAATAAAAGTGTCGGGAAGACACTGTTTGTACACAACAGATCATCTAAACCTCACAATAGATCCCTCAAAATACAGTGTCAACATTTGTCACTCATGCACATATATCATTAAAGAGAAAAATGGGGATTCAGGACGACATGTGTTCAGAAAAACACAACCTGGAGATCACTGCCGTCGACTCTGTTTCCCATGAAGGAGGCTGTCTTCCAGCGGGCTTCCTCAAACATGCATCTTCACATGCTGGCAGCAGTTTACAAACTGCGCCTTTAAACTTACTGCCGTTAATACCAGCGCAACACTTCCTGTGCACGTTTTGCCTGCTGTCAGTGCCGTGCAGAGCTGTGTCATTATCAGTGAGGACAGCTGCCTGCTGTGGCTGCGACAGAGGCTGATGAGAGCGCTGAGGGTGAACCGAAGCCTGAGCCGCCAGCCATAAAATCAAAATAATGAGCTGAAAGACACTGAAAGGCTGCACAGGTGGCTGATTGTTTTCTGTCGTTTTGTCAAACAATTGCCATATTACAGATGTTCCTTATATAAAAAAAAAACAATGTTAAAAATCCACCTGAGATACTTCGTGTCAGTGTGGGGGCACAAAATCTACTGGGGGCTTTAATTCTTGCACGCTAGTACAGATCCGTGAGATCTGGAGCTGATTTAATTCTCAGCAGTTTCTTTCAGACATCAGGATTGGCCACTTCGGGGGGGGGTGGGGGTTATTGTTTGTTTGTTTTTTGCAGCAACAACACAAAACTAATTTTTAACCAGATCTGCAATCGACACCAAAGGAACAGAAAATCAATCATAGACTTTTGTGGTGAGGTTTTTTTAATACCGTTGCCGTCATGTGCTGACTGAGTTTACTAGTTTAGCTATTAATGTACCAAAACCAACAAAACTGTATTTAGTTTATCTATTTGTTTGTGAACGGGATAACTCAGTAAGTTCTGGATGGACATCATAATATGGAAGGTTTATCTTCGCTCATCCTTCACCTGATTAGGTTTCGGTCAAAGGTCAATTTTTTGGGACATAATTCCTGAATGAATTTAATTAGAGATAAAACTAACAACAAAAACTTGTTTGGACTTGGCGTGGCCCTGCGTTCTCAGAGTGCTTTTACTAGTTAATTTTTTTTAGTTTGTTACTGAAAACCAAAAAAATGTCCATTGACAACCTTTTTCCTTCACTAAAACATAACATCGATGAGCTAAAAAACAGATTGTTCCCAACAACAAAATGAATGTTTTGTTGTTGTTGTTAAGCAACTGGACAGCCACAATTATTTGATAATGATTAAAAAAAGATATGCGCCAAACCTCCTTCTAATAAAACGCTGCAGAGCTGCAGAGGAATTCTGGGCTAAAGCTCTCCAGATGTAAAAGAAAAATTACATATTTAGCCCCATTATACACCTTGTACAAGTAACTACTTTAGCTGCTTGTACAACGTCGCCAACAACCTAATGCTTCAGAATGGTAAGTCATGTTTCTCCAACCATAACCTCATCAGGTTGGTTCCTTAGGTTCTCTGTTGAAGACCTGAGATATTGGAATTCATTGATATTGGTGCAGTACAGGATGAAAGCAGGAGTCCTCAGCCACGACACCAACCGCTTATTACAGACTCAACGTGTGTCCAAGTGCATAAAAACACCACAAAGATTAACATGTTGACAAAGGTGAAAAACCTGATTTTCACTGGAGGTGGTCTCAATTGTAATGCAAAAATGATCATTACCGCTAATCAAAGGGTAGCATGGTGGCAGAGACGCTGTTGTTAGAAGGGGTAACTGTTCACACACAACCCGGTTCAGGGTTTGGAGTTGAACTGCCGATCCTCCGACGTACCGCTCTGCCTCCTGAGCCAAGGCTTAAACTGTTAATTAACACTGCTGCTAGTGTGTCGAGTGTGACCTCGAAGTGACCATGAATCAACCCTTCAGGACGAATATCTGCACCGCATTTCATGGACATATATTCAATTATTGTGGCGCTCGTGAAGGGCGGGAAACACGATGGACTGCCGAGCGTCCCAGTCCAAGAGAATCCTCGCTAGCGTTGCTAATCTCAGAGGTTGAGTTCAGTTTCAACATGTGGAGGAACAACAGTCTTCCTGGCAACCCATCGCTGGTGTCCTTTTATCCTCCACCATCATCGTGTCGGACAAACAAGGTTAATATTTGTCTCAAAGCTCCCAACTGTGCTTTGACATACCAATAAAATCCCCATACAGCCGATTAGCATTTGCAAGAAAACTCAAATCAGGTCAAATCTGTTAGGCATGATCACAATTAAAGAAGCAAAAAACAATCCCGAATTCCGAACCATAAGAGCGGAGTCTGTGCCAGTTTTTTTTTCGCACTTAATACGCAAAACATAGATCACACACACATATATCATATATCGTGTGACATCCTGGTCTGAGGCCGCCTCGTCGCTTCAATATTTCTGCCCTGTGTGTCACTTA
>KV751331.1:2233769-2258103 GCA_001698575.1 Mola mola | reverse complement strand
GGATCAGTCACGTTCTCTGACTCAGTCTTATGGGGGTGACACTGTCTGTGTGTTAACAAAACACACACAGAACGTGTCCACGCGTTAATGTTAACGTGTTGGAACAAGAGAGTTCAGACTCCATCTTGTTGTGGGTTGTCAGGTTTGAAGTGATGCAGGTGATTATACTGTTATTTAACTGCTCAAAATTGCCGAAAATTGTTGCCTGCTCTGGAAACACAGTGGAGCCACAAGTTAAGGATCCTGAAGGGACGACATCTATTTCATCCTTCATTGTTTAACAGGATACGGGCCCACTTCTGGATGATGATCAGGGCATGAAGGCTTGTGAGGTTACCAGCGTGCCCTGATAGTGATGGCATTATGGGATGTTTCTATGGACACGCCTCGGACAGGCTTTAAACCTTTAAACACATGTGGCCACTCTGCAGGGTGTAGTAGACTAGTTTTAAAGTCTGACGATAACAGAGCAGGTCAGTTCAGGCTGCAGGGGAGGGGCGGAGCGCTGAGCTGAAATGGGGCGGGGCTAAAGCGCCACAGTCATAGATGTCCACAATTTAGATGAGGCAAATGTATCGAATTACATCCAAGAGGTTTTTTTCAAGACCACAAAGGGATTTTTTTTTGTCATGAAAAAAAAACAATTAAATATGTCATTTTAATAAAAATTGGGTTTTTAATCAATCAAGTAAAGCGGAACTCATTTCTGACTGTTGATACTGTTATGGTTGAAGCAATAATTCCTATTTTACTTTCACAGAGTAGCTAGACCACAGGGGAAGAATCTGTACTCGCCGCCTAGTTTAGCACATACAGTGGCTTGCGAAAGTATTTATACCCCTTGAACTTTTCCACATTTTGTCATGTTACGACCACAAACATTAGTAGTATTGACTCAGGGGGGCTGAATACTTTTGCACACTGCACTTTTCAGTTTTTCTATCTGTAAAAAAAAATTAAAATCATATATAACTTTCTTTGTACTCCACAATTGTGTGCCACTTTGTGTTGGTCTTTCACATAAAATTCCAATAAAATAGATTTTTGTTTGTGGTCGTAACGTGAGAAAATGTGGAAATGTTCAAGGGGTATGAATACTTTTGCAAGCCACTGTAGATCTCATTCATCAGCCCACCATGCTACCTTGCTAATATCTTTGGTTGGCAGGCTGAAACATTAATACTGCTGAAATAAAACGGTGTGATTCAGATTAGACCACTTTATTTTATGATCTACAGTCGTACCTTTTTACATGTTTCCTAACAGAGCTTCAGTCACATGCAGGTTTGATGCCAGAACAGAATCGACCAACGAGCAGCAGCAACATCAATTTGGCATCACAGGACATTGTAGCCGTGAAGATTCAAAGATTAAGCACATTACTTCATTAGTTGCAGCTCTATGAACACTTAAGTTTGCTTATTCTTGCATAACGTTTAATTACGTGCAAAATATACATCTGATTTGATTCCGTAACTTAATAAGTGAGGGAGCTTTCTCATAAAGTGCTCGCTCAAAAGTTTATTATACCACTAATACACATAAAGTTAATGCAAAGAACTTAATCCGTCTCCTGTAACAAATCACACTCAATATTTGATTTAATTTATTACAACAACAACACTGAATTTAATTAAACTGAACTTTCGTAATAAAGTTCTGTGACGAGTTTATGTATAAAATGTATAAAAGGCAGGCAGTACCAGTCAGCTGATTCATTAATGCCATTTTGTTTGCTAATGTACCGATAGTTTCTACTCCAGCTCACACAGCCAAATTACAAACGGCACCTAACTCCTGAAGAGGGGAAATAATGACAAAACTGTGACATTAATTTCCATTCAAAATTCTTAAATTGCAGTCATTTGCTCTTTTGAATCGTTGAGTAATTGCTGTGAGTTTGGCTGCTGCTGTCAGTCTCATTGTGAAACGTGTGGCAATGACGGGCTCTGCATAGACGCACTTGCATCATTGGAACAGTGGATGGACGGATTTAAACACCCCTTTGTTAAACTTCTCCATGACACTCACCTGCCTCCTCAGTAAATCACTGCTGGCCTTTGTTTTGCAGAAAACAAATGTACATTTGGTGTTTTAAAATGGTCTGACAAGAAGTACAAATACACAGTGTCAGTCAGTTTTTGATATAATAATGTCCTTTTGTTCAAAAAAGAGCACATGTTGACACCAGCTGACCCGTGAACCACAGAGCCAGGCTGGTCCCGGCTAAAAATCCATAAGTTAATCAGCTGTAGCCAGTGCCAAATGAAACCAGTTGGACCTTTCTATGTCTATTCATTCAGGTTCAAAAAAATGGATACAAAATGGTTGGATCAATGAAAAACAGAAAAAAATATTGACTTATTTTAACTAGAATACATTTAGTCTTTTTGAAGTTTAAAATAAATATTGTCATGTACAAATTGTCAAATTTTAGCACCAGCGGTTCTGACCCTTCCAACTTGTTGGAACGTCGGCATCCTGTCGCTCTCGTCTTCCAGCACGTAAGAGGTGAAGTAACACGATTGTTTCCATTAGCAGCTGTTGCTGTAAAGTAGCAAAAAGCAGTGCACTCACAGGACGAAATTAGCTGCATAGTTAATGAAATCAAGTGGGGCAAAGTGCGCACGTGTACTTCGGCAGGGTGGGAAAAGCTACTGGGGTTGCTGTATATGGGAGAATGACTGCTGGTCGCTGTCATGTTGAACAGGTCCGCCCCTGATCTGAGCTCAGTAAACAGAACATTTGTATGCATGCACACGTGGCCGTTGAAATCTTTACGTTGCCACACACAGCGAGGATAGCAAGGCTAATGTATCTCTGTCTTGGGACGTCTGCATAGCTTGGAGAAGAGCTGTGCTGAAACACAACATGTGGGGGGAGAGTTGGACACATTTAGGCAGCCATTCAACAGCCCTGCCAAACTGCAATAGATCTTTCTCAACGCCTGCATTCTTGTCAATTCCCTCTTTCCAAAACCGAGCTGGGAAAAAAAACACTCCACAAGAATTAATAGCATGTCTTTGGGATTTTATAATTACCTTGAGCCAGTTTGGAGCCACTTGCAGGAGTCCAGGACACAGCAGAGCAGCTGATTTAAGTCCTGCTCGGCTCCCGATGGCACATCCGCCGAGGCCACTGGGTTTAAACTGGCGTCTGGATCCGGTCGGGGCCACAAACTGTCACCGTGTTTTGTGTATTGCGTGGAAGCTTGTTAGCGCTGTATCCAAAACAAGGGCATGGGTGGAGAAGAACCAGATGTGGCCACTGGCAGATGGTTCACAAGGAGCTCCCCTGAGCTTGGACGGTGCAAACTACATGACATCAGTGCCAGATGGTTTACTCATTAACACCCACTCTCTCGAAATCATAGAGGAAAAGCTGCGCTCAGAGTCCAGAAATACTATCACCACTTTAGCTGCTCGGGCACATTCTTTCATTAAGCGTTATGTGATGTTAATTAGTCGAACAACTTTGACACATCCTCGTTTTTTGGGGGGCCAAAAGCTAAAATGCTGCATGAACATTTTAAGTTTCAAAAATAATTTACATTTAACTGAACTTAAATATGATAAAGATAACCAAGGAACCTAGTTGCGGTGATTTCATCAAGTATTAAAACTAACCCCATGCTCAGACCACTGAACCATCTCTGCATTTGTCTTGCACCTCCTTGTTTGTGGCAGATGAACCGAGTGAACCGTAACGGGGGTTGTGATGGCGCTTGGCACCCCCGTCTGTTCCACTTCAGCTTGATCCATGTGTTGTGATGGCTGCAGCGTCCTGCATTGACCCTCCGTCATTAAGTGCTGAATGGCACTGAAAAAAGCTCAAATGGATTAAAAAAAAAAAAAAAGGCCTCTGGATTCCTGGGAAACGAGCATCATCTGGGAGAGAGACGGATGTGTGAGAGAGCAATAAAGCAGTCGCTGCAGATTTGTCTAATTAATTTATTAAGCATCAAGAACACTGTTTGTACCAGAAACATCAGTTGGCCACCATGATGAGAAGAGGGGTGCATATCGAGAGGAATCAGCGACGAGAGCACAGGACACGGCTTGACGGACAACTGTAAACAGGATTTAAGGCAGAAACACAGAAAAACAAATAAAACTTAAACAAACTAGGAAGCATTCAGAGAGCACTGTGAGGCTGAACGTTCTGTGGAATTACAAGCAAAAATGTTGAAAATTGGTGTCATCCCGCAATGGCAAAGAATCCTTTAAAGAATTCCTGGATCCAGACTAAAACCAAGCATCTTTTCTATAGGCCATTTCCCACCTCTCCTGAAATCTGTCCATATCATCTTGAGTTACGCTGCGAACAAACTAACAAACGCTGGCAAAAACATGCTGTTTTAAATTCTGTGAAACTTTAGTTTGGATACCGGACGAGTTGGGGGTTTCTCTTGGTGAGGTGTGTGGGTCACACACAGGTCGTGTCCCTTGTACTGAAACTGACTGATCACATCAGATTTATCGTGAACTGCACAGCAATTGAATGGATTTGAAAAGTCATGCAGTCTGAACTCAGCATATGGGGAACAAGAAAATTATTTTAATATCAGAATTCTTACTTGTTTTGTCAGAATTATAAACAAAACTGCCATATCAATACAGTAGTTTTGTACATTTTGTCGACGTTGGGGGAGATGTTGCTCAGGACGTACGGTCGGTCGTTCTGATTGGAGGATTAATGGATCACATCTCCAACCCTTCAGCCAGCGTCCCAAAGTGTCCCTGGCACTGTGTGAAAGTTTACTCCTAACAACGGTAGTATGAATGGGTAAATGTGGTCCCTTTGAGGAGTCACAAGACATGAAAGACGCTATATTAAGTGCAGATCCATTTACCATCGATGTCCAGCCATGTTTATACATGAATAAGTTAGCCAAAGGTTCGTTTTTCAGCAGTAAAGCAAATATGTTTATTAAGCACTTTAATATACATCAAAAAATTCCACTTCATATAATACAGGAATTCTTTTTAAATGAAAGTTCAATGTACATGGCAAGCTATTTACAATCCAATCACTGACAGTCAACTCAAAGATGACAGACGAAAACACAGTCAAGACAACCAAGGTAACTGCTTAATAAGACTATACAGTATGTTTTCCAACACTGTTTCGAGACCCGTCCTGCCTTGAATCCTTCTAATGAGCCTTCATGGCGCAGGTTTACTGAAGAGCTGAGAACTTTCATTCGGGCTTGAGAGCGTTTGGCAATGCAATAGGTTTCTACTCCTCATGATCCCGGTTCTAGCTCACTGTTGACAATATGAAAAGCCTGCGAAAACACGACAGTAAATGCCAACGCAGCTCCATGCGGTTCATGAGAAACAGATGTCTAAGTTCCTCAACGTCACAGTCGAGCACCTCCTCCCCTCCGTCTCCCATTGGGGCCGAGTCCTGCCGAACTGACACTCAGTTTCTCACAGGGAGGAGGAGGGTACGTTTTGTTTATTCAACTTTGGCTTTACAAATCTGCCTTTCAAACACTATAGTTCAAATCTACGAGTTGTCCTAATGGCAGAACCACTTTGAGCTGATTTGTGTCATTCCCCAAAAATTCTAGCGAGATATTACTGGAAAATTAACCACATGACAAGAAGGGCACAAAGCTTGACTTTTGCTTCTTGCATGGCAGCATGATTTTAATCTGTGCACAGATGTATTTCTTTAAATTGCTGCATTTAGCACCAAACATTTGCACTATGAGTTATTTATACTTTTTTATACACACTCAAAACCATAACACACAAGCAACTGAAAAATCCCATAGGGACAAAGTGATTTTTTTTTAAATTTTACATTTTCAAAAAACCTTGCTCTTTCTTTGTATATATTCATAATAATACACAAATGCACGAAGCCAACAGAATCGGGAGTCTGAAATAACTGCAGGCAACTTCTGAACACAGCACCATGGTAGAGCGTTATGCAACACAAACGGCAGCAAAAAGTGGCTTTTTTTTTCCCAAAATAAATACGGCCATAGGTATTAACATATTACACACAACATATGTTCGCACACTGGTCGAAGTTAACACAGATTATTTGGGGTCTCTAGAAAGGCAGACTATCAATGCGTTTAGATTCATACCATGGCATCAGTTACTGTTATGTCCTGTGGTTTGTGACAATGTACTCAGCGGCACATTGCTGTCAGTGTGAAAAAAATAGACGGAACACACATAATAATAATTAAAAAAAAAAAAAAAAGCATTGGTAGGTTTTTTTCAAACTTAATGGATGGGATACAAAGTGAATAAAACAAATGCATGTCTGTCATTTTACTCTTAAAAAGTGCATACACTGTTCATTAAATAGCATTACTTTAAATTAAAATGCATGAGTACATGAAGAAGGCTGTAACAGACGTAGGCACATCGATGTATCAGTTCACATAAGCCTCAGGCAGCAGTCAACAAACATCCCTAGGTATTATTTTGAGGTCTCCCATTTTTATATGCAGATGAAACAGTTGCTTTGGCACATTCTCTCAACGTCTGCATGACGAATGGCATTCAAGACGTCTGAAACGGTAGAGGAATGGTTAATGTTTTGTGTGGAGGCAAAAAAGTCTGATTATCCAGACGGAGGCATTCTTCATGCAAGTATGATACAATCCAGCTAATGAGGGTTTTGTCGAGTGCAATCCAGTATCAGTCACTTATTAGCCTTTATATTAGTCACTGTAAAGGAACAGACAAGCCAAATTCTGACTTACTTGCTGTTACCCTGACCTTAATTCTAACGTTGAGACAAATGCTTGGTGTATTTCAGCAAGAGCAAATACTGGAGGGCTATTTTGAAAAGTATCTCTTACCAGCTATAATGGAGTTTCCTTTTTGTAGTTAAACCCAGGGTCTGATCCTTCAATCTGCAGTTTCAAGGCTTGTTTAAGGCTTAGCTCAGTTTCTCCAATGGGATAGTTCTCTAGAACATCCTCATGGCCTCTGTTCTGTACAGTCCGAGGAACTGATACCCTACTCAGGAAAACCTGATTACCCTGTAGATGATAGTTTGGGTTGGTCATGATGCCATTCCTCTTCTTCTCAGAAAGGCTCTGCTGCTGGATGAAGAACTGATCCTGTCCTTTCCCCCTTTCCTGTCGAATTGAACCACCAATCATGATCTTGCAGTGGGGGTCCTTCACGGAAATGTTTGCTACGGACTTGTTGAGGGCAATCCTCTTGTCAAACTGTGTCATCTCATACTCCAGAACCTGACTTTGGATTGATCCACTGTTCTTGACTTTTTTCTTATCTCCCAGTGCCCCTTTCCCATTTGACGTCCCATTTCCAGTCTTACTTCCCTTTGTTGACTTGAGACTGGGCTTTAACTGAGACCAGTCAAAATCATTGGATGGAGATGATGGCTGATGGCCAATGGACTTGGTCGTGGAGGAAGGGGACACAATAGACTGCCTGCTCCGGCTACGAGGCAGTGAGTGCTGCTGAATTTGTTCTGTGAATGTCAGTCCATGAAAGCTGTCGATCGGCACAGTCTGTGCTGTGGCTGTGGACGATGTAGTTCTCAAGGAGGAGTTCTTTGAACTCTTAAGGGAGTTATTTGACAGGGAAGATTTCTGTCTATCTACCGTAGAATCAGGAGATTCTGATGGTGAACTGAAAGCGTGGACGGGTCCATTGGGCAGACCACGTCCAGACGACTGCATATCTCCTGCCCCAGTGCTGCCAGAGCTACTTGATTTAATAGTGAGGGACTGCATTTTACCAGTCACAGCAAGTGGGTTTTTTTCGTCCATGGTGTGCACTGGGGAGGGATTGCAGCCATTTAGATTCGTGGCCCCATACTTTTCCAGAAGTTTTATGATCACTGAATGGCCACCTTTTGCTGCCACTCTCACTGCCGTGCGTCCAAACTGATCAGCGTGGTTAGGGTCGGCACCATTTTCAAGAAGTATTTGCACAACATCAACATGACCCTCTTGGGCAGCTATGCCTAGAGCTGTTGCTCCCTGGTTGCACGTATGATCCACATGTGTGCCATTCTCAATCAAAAACTGCACAACTTTTGGGTGTCCTTGCCACGCAGCTGACTGTAGGGCGGATCGCTTCTCATTGTCACAGGCATTCACATCAGCATGGTAGTTAATCAGCAGCCTCACCATATCAACATGGCCTTGCCAGCAGGACACATGGAGGGCTGTTCTGCCCTCGGTGTCACAAGCTTCCACGTTAGCTCCATTTTCAAGGAAATATTCTGTCATGGCTAGCTGATTTTCAAGTGCCAATATGTAGAGTGTTGGGCGTCCATCTGCATCTTTGTAATCGATATCACCACCGTGGCTTAGCAGCAATTCGACAATGTCCCTGTGCCCTTCAAGTGAGGCCACCCTTAGAGCATTTCTCCCATCATATCCCCTCTCGTCAATACAAGATTTGTTTTCCAAAAGAATATGAACGCAGTCATAATGTCCTTCTTGTGCAGCTAATATCAGCGGTATTCTACCATCATTATCAACCTCTGTACAACGAGCACCTTGCTCAATAAGGGCATTGCACACTTGGCGGTGGCCCTCAAATGAAGCCATGTGTAGCGGGGTCCAGCCTGCATCATCCCTGTGATTCTCGTCCAGACCTCTGTCCAGCAGAGTTCTGACCACCTCCACGTTGCCCTGAGCAGATGCAATGCTCAGCACAGTCCTTCCCTCACTGTCAATGCTATCAACAGCAGCCCCCCAGAAAAGTAATGTGTTGACAACAGAGGCATGACCCATTGATGCAGCAGCAAGAAGAGGCGTGCGACCATTGTTATCTGTGTGATCGACATCAGCGCCGCCTTCCAAAAGCAGATCGACTACATCCACATGTCCTTCATAGCCAGCCACGAGGAGGGGAGTCATGCAGTCTTTATCACAGTGGTCAACCTCCGCTCCTCTGTCAATTAGAAGGCTCACAACAGAAGCATGGCCTTTACTCGCAGGAACACAGAGAGCAGCGACGGAGAGGGCAGTCCTCCCATCCACGTCTTCATGATTTACTTCAGCTCCGTGGTCCAAGAGGTGCTCAACAATCTCTCTGTGTCCCATGTATGCTGCGGCAATGAGAGCTGTTCTTCCTTCATTGTCTGCCTTGTTAACTTCAGCCCCATGCTGAAGGAGGTTCAACACTATATCTTCATGGCCTCCCCAAGCAGCAGCTCTCAGAGCAGTTCTTCCGTCAGCATCAGCACAGTCTACTTTGGCACCAGCATAAAGCAGAGCCGATACGACCTCTGAATGCCCACCCCAAGCTGCGGAGCGCAGGGCTGTCCATCCATCATGATCAGTGTGGTTTATGTTAGCCTCACAACCAATTAGGCAGTTGACCACTTTGGTGTGGCCCTGTCTTGCAGCAAGAGTAAGTGCTGTTTGTCCATGGTTATCTTCTAGCTCCATGTTTGCCCCTCTGCATATGAGCAAGTTGACCACATCAAGGTTTCCACTGTATGCAGCATTGGCCAGCAGTGTTCTCCCACTGGAGTCACACTGGTTCACAGATGCCCCATTGTCAAGTAGCGTCCGTATTGAGTCCTCTCGTTCGAGGGCCTGTTGTACAATACACGATGCATGGTCATCCTCATTGTTTACATGAGCTCCAGCTTTGACCAAAAGTTGCAGGACCTCCTGTTCTTTTGGTATAGAGGTGGTCAGAGAGTCTTTAGCAGGAGTTCCATTCCAAACCATCCAAAGAGCCAAATTAAATGGCTCAATCTGTAGATTGGAATTGACAAGATGGAGTGCAAATTCCTGCACTTCCAGTGGTTTGAGCTGCTTTGCCCGGCACGTGTAACTCATCGCCAGCATCCTATGTCCCTCTGCTGCATTGCACAAGTACTTCTGTGTGCAGTGCTTAACATCCAGTAACCACTCTGCAAAACTGTAGTGAAAAAGGATTTTAGTACTCCCCAGGCCATCAACCAACAGTTTGGAGAGAATGTCCATCTTCTTCTGAAATTCCTCCATAGTCAGAGTCATATTTTTGGTCCAAACTGCATGGTACAGTTCCTTGACTGTGAGTGGCCTACAAGTTGCCAGGATGACATTAAGAATGGGCTGGACTTTGGCAAACTGTTTCCTGACAAAAAGTCTCTGGCAGAGCCACAGGTAGAGGCCATTGAGAGTGCCAGGGATGTCCCGGATCTCACGAAGCATGATAAAGTTCTCCACTACTCCATCCAGCACACGCTCCAGGTAGAGGAAGCAGCCGCTGCTTTTGATATGGAGTTGATTGAGCATCTCGGCCGTCTCCTTGGTGAGGTGCTGTCTCAGTGCCTCCTCCTGGTCCAGCCTGTGGAGGATGTACTGTTGCACATCCTTGACGATGTAGGCCTTGCGCAAATCATCGAGGCTGATTTTGCGGAATCCTGAAAGAAAAGACATGGACATTAGGAGTCTGTTGTATTTAGAGAAAAGCACTAACAGGCTGTATCGAAATGAACTTGCTCCATTTATGATAGAGATGTAAAGGATTTATATGAAAAAATAATGGCTGTGGGAGTAGAAATTATAGTTGATGATAGAGTAGTGTTTGTTTCCCAAAGGTAACTTATGAGTTTTTTTTCAAAAGTTTGACCTTGAGATCATACCCAGTATTTATCCAAATATATTGTCTCTGGATAATCAAACTGGCAACCTTTTATTTCTTAAGGCATATGATAATTAACTGTAAAGCCATGTTGTTGAAGAAAAACCCTTTCAGAGGAATTGAGAGCATAACCCCTCTGGCTGCTGGAAGCAGACATTGCAGCCAGAGTTCTCAATCAGTTTTCACTCATAAAGAACTGAGGAAAACAGAATCCTGGCAATTAATAGACTATACTCTGACTGATGCAGAAGCAATTTCAGCTGATATAATTTAAATTGTGCCTGTGTGATGATAAAAATGGCATTAATCTCACTGAACTAGGGAATACCTTTTCTTAAAATATGTCCGGAAATACCCAAATCACCCACTTTAAATGTAAAACTAAACAACACACAGAAGAGTAACTTGTCTTAATAATACTGAAATGATTAGTCATCCATTGATTGTTGATTGCTTAGTCAGCAGGACAAATCTCTGGTAGGTACTAAAGATGTACAAGAATCAAAGTGGAGGGAAATCAAGGGAGACATCATTTCCATGCCTGGAGCACATTGGTGGTCTGTAAATTCTCTCCCCAGTGCCTCACATATCATCAGGCCACATACTTCCAGCAGGGACCTCAAGAAATTCTTCTAAAATAAATAAAAACAAATTATCACTATGGCTCTTGAATGGGAATGATCGTTACTGGGAATTCCTCGCCAGAAAAAAAACACTCCATAATGCCCTTGACTAATAGGCATTAAATGAACTTGCCTCAGTGTTAAAACAAACTGTTCTGTTTGGCCAGTAGTCCAAGGGCAAGGACATCATTTTTGCCTTCCCATGGCTCTTGGGGTTACTAGGGCAGGAAAAAAATGCCACCAGGGGCTCTCTCTCGTTTACTGACATACTGTATTTTACAGTGACTGAGAGGCCTCCAGCTGTGGGAAAAAACGTTTCATTCTTCCGTCTTTAAAAATCTTCTATGCCAGGCTGCACATATGCTAATTAACGCTGACCTTTTAAAAAGTAAGGTAATTAAAGTTTTCATTTAAGGCCGCTCATTCTTGACTCGCTTTTATGTAATGACAGGAACCATCACTTAAAGTTTTGTTGAAATTTTAGCACCAGTACTTTAATCTCAAACAGTTGACAGTGATTGCTTTGATTATATAACAAGCCTGTTCTCTGTACATAATATGAATCAGACTCTGTCACTGAGCTCAAGGCGGTGCTCATGTTCATCTGACTGCCATTGTGTGGGTAGAAAAGGCTGTGAAATCTTACTCTGCACAGGGCCTTTGTGCACCACACCTGGAAGCTAGATAGCAAAGATGATGAATTTAATGAGAGTTCCCATGCAGCTGCTGACAGTTTGGGCGACAGATCCTGGTAAACAAGGAGTTGTGGGCTTTCTTTATCATCTGCTTCTGAGTTTGTTTAAGATAAGCATGACTCCACCAACTGTTTCTCTCAATAATCTTGTTTTACTTTGTCCTTGGGGGTCCGCTGTTACGTTTCAAACTGTGATGAAACAGAAAAGATTAATACATTCATACCTCAGGTATTATGTTTAATTACATCACTACATGGCACAAACTAAGAATCGAAGAAGAGAAGCGAGATATTAATTCTAATAAATTAGACAGTCTGCCTTGTTATAGTGTTCACCCCACATGTAGGTGGGGACTTTACTGGAATGTTAACTGGAACAAATATGAAATAAATGTAAAAACAAAACATTCCAATTTAAAAACGCTGCATGCTTATTCATGCGACTGAATGCATGACAAGAGGCAATGGTGCAAACTGTTCAGATTAATAAGAGCTATAAAGTGTCACTCCCCAGTGTTATACCACATGATTGCCCTGTCATTACAAAAACTCAATGACCCTAACCCACTTTCAGTTTGTTATTTTTTTCAATGGCTGTGTGAATTTTCCAACCTCCCTGCTTTGCCGTCTTTTCTTCCCCTGCACCAGCTCCCACTCCAGTTCTGGACAAGTCAGTCACACACACACACACACACACACACACACACACACAGAAAGCATGCATAGCAGCCATAGGTGAGCATGAACAGTCCGGCATGTCAACCTTTGAGTACTAAAAACCACTAAGTATACATGTATACTCAAAAACTTCGGCTCCAAAACCGTGATTTCTCATTTCAAGCAGACCATGGGAACAATTGCAACGTAAAGCACAGTTCAAGGTATCTTACAATCCTAATGTGCATTCTTGTCTTCAGTGTACTCCCTTGTCCTCTGGCTCAAACTTCAAGCACTGCAGATCAGATTTCAGCCTATCATTCAATCAGAGCACTTCTCCCTCCCTGGCCCTATTTTCTCTTGCCCTTTGTTCCAGCTTAATGTTTTTTTGTTTTAGCTTTAAGGTCAAACAAGCTGGTGGGCATGCTTTAATCAGACTTGTGGAACCACACTTTTCTGGCTCAAGCATTAATCACGAGCGCCTCAATTGTCACGGTGACCAAGTATCACAGTCTGATTTACAGTTTATGTTGAAAGACAGACATCTGATGCCTGTTGTGTGATGCTCTGATGTCACGGACTGGTCCTCCTACTTCTACTGGACCCAATCCTTCTTTGGACATTCTTGCTCCAGTTGAGACAGGAAACCAACTAGCTGAGGGGAATGAGGGGAAGAGGCCACTGAGGGGGAAAAACAGGGACAAAAAAAAATACTTGAAGGGACCAAAAAGAAAAAAATACATGTATTTTTCAGCAAGGTATGACATTTAATATTTTGTCTTAATGTAGATTTGTTTTATTCACAGAATGACTAAGAAAAAAGCTTTGCACTGTGCATTACAGCCAAATTCTGGTGATATTATTTTATCATGAATATTTTCTCAGGGGTACAAAAGAAAAATGCTTCTGTGCAGCAGTTTCTGATAAACTATTTCTCCTACATTCCACGGTCCTTGACAAGCCAATTATGAAGATACAGTGACTGGGAATGCTGGAGGAGGAGACAGAAATTTGACTGCAACTATCATGAAATAAAGCACTTGCCTGGTTGCTAGAAAAATCTTTGCCAGTGACAAAAGATCAAGCCAGAACCGCCTGTCAGAACACGCAATCTGAGGTAGATGAGTGTCAATTTCCACTTTCCAGCACATCTCACTTCATAAAGCTTGGATGTCAAACGTGAAGTCACGACATTCCTACAGCCCCACTCCTGCAGACAAAGCACTAAAAACAACCACAAGGGGACAGTAATCCAACCTATATCTGATGACTGTGGTGTAACAGGAACTATTATTAAGTAGTACACAAAAATGCAGGGAAGCTTCATTGGCTGCAAAAATGTTCAAATGCCTTCCAAGAACCATTTTATTTCCTTCCAAAACAGTCATGAAGGCCTCGGCTGTGCACCGTTAATAAGTGGGCTACACAAACTGAAGCCAAGTATGTGTGTGTGAGAAAAAGAGGATGGTTCAGAGTCTGAACAAAAGCGACTGCTAAACAAGCAACAAATGACACATTCATCAGCGTGAGGGATGCAGCTCCCAAGTACAGGCCTCTGAGCCAGCTGCTGCTCGTTACAGAACTGGATACAAGCCACAGGAGACAGAACCCCACGTACAAAAGGGGGACTGTTTGCCTTCTAGATTAATTTTTCAGATGACAAACGAGGCAGCGTGTGTGCATGCACGTTGAGGAATCAGGTCCGAGCTCATCAAACAGGATTTTCAGAGTGACAGTGTCTCCCAGTCAACATGGTCTTCTGAGAGACACCATCTTAGGTCATCTGATCCATTAAAAAAAAAAAAAAAGCAGAAACCCAAGCCTTGCTGCCTTCATCCTCTGGCTCTCCAGTAAACCCGTGCTCAACAAACGTCTGTTCGACAGCTGCAGTGTTCCAAAAAACATGAGAGCGCCAACCTCCTAATCACAAGTATGTGGATGAGAGTCAGCTCCAACGGTCTGCAAACAACGGTTCTTTGAAAAGAGTGCTGCTATTTAATATTTGAAAAACAATGCTGAGTTCCTTGTTTGACAATATACGCCCTTTAGCAGATGAATGGAGACAACAGTTTCCTATTCATCTTGAATAAATGTGGCTTACTCACAAGTAAGAAAAGACAAAGCCTGGCATAGAGAAGCTTTGACTTTAATGGGGCACTAATTTGGCTGAGCGGAGGATACTATTACAAGAGAAAATCATTTTAGATTAGCAGCTACCTTTTTTGCACACTGTACATTTCCCACCATAGCAATTGGCCACCAGGTAAGACGTTGAAATTATTGAGCTTTAACAATTAAATTTGTGTTACGCCGGAGGAACAGCACATGGAAACACTCCTGCCCAAACACGCCTCTCTTGAGTTCAAACAGCATGTGAAACGGCTTCCAGTCAAACCTGTTGGTGCAACCAAATGGAGGCTGAAGAGGTGAGGGTGGGGGTAAACTGCGAGACATTGAAGCCCTTTTCAGTCATGAGATGTTTAAACTGAGGGCTTCATCCTACTGGCTAAAAGTGAAAGCATTCAGACGTGACAAAAGAGAAACAGCACACCTATGAGCTCCAAAATGTTTTATGTTCTCTCTGGCTGCATCACTCATGCATTTTAAAACATTTTGCTATTGAGGCCTTAACAAATGACCACTGTGAGCACAAAGGGCCGACATTTCTAACAGTAATTCAATCTTAATGACTGCGAGTAGGGCTGCACAATATATAATTTCTACATAAAAACATCAATGTGTTGATGTGCAATGATCACACTGCAGGGCAATTCACGTCAAGCGAAGGCAAACTAATGTGAACCTTTTGTCCTGTTTGAAACAAAAGGAAAAATTGCAAAATTCAGAATGCTACATTTGTATTAATTTCATGGTTAGAAATAGTAGATTTCAAGAAGGTAACACAACTGCGACACAAAATATTCATGTTCCGATATCACGCAACCCCTAATATAAGTTTTCTTAAGTAAAGCAGAGACACAGTAAACGACAGGACCTCTGGTCCAACTAGTAATGCAGAAGGGATGTTTTACATTCCTCTTCTTCTGTCCTGGTCCCACTGCAAAGGGAAAAATATTCCTTAAAGACTGATCTGGTGTGAGAAGATCAATATCATCTCAATGGCTTTTCTCTTTCATGGTTTTTCTTAGTTTAGTAAATTGACTAAAGTGCATGAACAATAATGATTGAGATGATAAAGGTAATATGAAAATCTTTCACATTGTGCTGCTGCAAACTTTATGTTAATCAAGCCTTCAGTCCAGACTTCAGGTGTCTTGAAACGGATATTGAGACATTGCTCTGTCTCACGTGCTGTGATTGCATCGTGACTTTCACATTATTTTGACTTGAGACAGTTAGATTACTTTCAGATTAATGTGCAGGATTTATAGCAAGGTTCAGCTTTAGAGGTGCATTCTGATAAAGCCATTACGGCATTTGTCATGGGCACCTATACAGAACAAACTAGAATGAAAGGGACTTTTTTTTCCCAAAAACTGAAGAAAAAGGTTGCTGTACACATATGAATGACAGGACCTCATTAAGATGGCCACGAAAGCCCGTCATAAGGCCGTGCACCTGTTCAGTCAATGCATACCATAATGGACAGCTACTCTGTGATAGTATATATTATGGAGGTTCTTGCAGCTGGACAGATGACTGGAAATTTCATCGAAGATATACTAGAAGAGTACCAAAATGACAGTGTTAAGCCAGATATACACAGGCCAAACAAAACCAACAGCTCATAATTAGTTCAAACTTCATTCAAATGGTCCATTTTCCAATTTCTATAATTGGGGAACAAGTAGGACTTCCGCAGCCAATCGTCCCTCCATGCGTGTCACGTCCTTAAAGGTTTAAAAGGTTTTATATCAAAATAGGTTCCTTTATTTTTCATAGCATAAAATCCAAAATATTTCTGCTTTTTGATCTTAAAAAAAATTATTTCAGTAAGTAATTTCAGCAAGCCCTTGTAAAGCTGGGAGTTTCCTGCCCCACATAGGAACAAATCTCCTCAATCCTTGCTCATGTTTTTGTTCATCATTACACCAGCTGACCTCCTGATGACTTCATTTAGCCTTACCAGCACATGTTTCCATTCACCTGCACCTCAGTCTAGCATGTCAGTCGGGTTTTATTGGCCATCAAATCAAACAAGCCATTATCTGCCATCAACAAGCAGTGCCAGGAAGGTCTGGAACTAATTTAGACAGATTTGGCTGGGAAAAGTCCAGACAACAGCTCCTGTATGAGGAAAGCTGTGGCAGCTTGCTGTGGAATCGGGTACTTGCAAAGTCATTCTTGGCATGCAGGTCAAGAGGCAGGAAGGTGTAAGAAAAAAATTCCCCTTCTTTGCTCTAAAGGCTTTACCCCTGAAGCAAAACCAGGTAAAAGCACTCCAGGAATCCCACTGCATTCATTCAAACTAATGTTAATTTAAGCACCAATTTAGATGCCCTTCAATTATAGCAAAAACGGACTTATCATGCCGTCTGGAGCCTTGAAAAACCAACCTTAAAAATTTGGCAGGGGCATCACCGCAGGAGGAGCGAGGGCAGTCGGTTTGTCCGTCGTGTTCAGAATTGTGTTACTGCAGCACAGCACCAAGGTGTTACAGATACAGACATGGTGGACCTGTAATTTGCCTGGCTGTCAGACTGCATGGTGGTAAATTACAGTATTCAGCGAGGATTATGGTCTTCAGTTCATCCAAAGTGAGGCTGACATGCAGCCTCACAGACGACAACTCATACATGAATGTGGACATAAATCAGCTTGTCTGTGTAAGCCAATTTCAAGAAAGGGGGAAGCCAACTAATTAAATGAGTCATCTTAGTTCTTGTAACCTGGGCATTGTGGCAATGAGACAACATATAATAAAAACTCTAAGCATAAATGTGCAGAAAATGGTTTTAAGCATAATATTGAGACTTTTTAAATATTCAGCTCAAACAGTGACACTACTTTACCTTTCAGTACTTTTTCTTGGCATGTAATCCCTCATAAAACTTTTTTTTTATTTCACAGGTAAGTTTCAAGTTCATTTAGTTGCTTCTGTATAAACACATCCAACTGTCTTAATTATGCTGCAAAATGTCATTTATTGGGGAGTTACTGAACCAAAGTATCTTTGTCTCTCTTCAGGGAGCATTCCACAGTGCAGAAGAAATAAACCATTCTCACTGCTTTACAACAGTGTTTGTGTTGTCAGTTGGCCAGAAGATCTAGTGGTCCCCTCCAGTGAGGTCTCACATTTGGACTAACATAAAAAAGTATACACAAAAAACACAGCCAAGGAAAAGAGTTTTGTTGACCTTGATGCCCAGTGTGGCATTCTCGCGCAGGCCTCCAGACAAAGGGCTGCTCAGAAGGCTGGAGGAGGGCGCATACTTAAAACAGGGCTGCTCCTTTCATTTGTGATCATTGGTGGTAAATCACTTTGGTAAAACAGTTCCATTCAAGGCGGGTGAAGATGAACGTAGAAGATGTGGTTCAAGTCAAAATGGGCTATCCTCTCTCCGAAGAGATGGCAAATACAGGACACAGAAACACAGACCCAACAGAGAGTCATATAATTTCCTCAAACTGGCTGTGGAATTTGTAATGACTTATCTATACACTGTGTGTGATGTACAAAAAAATCAGAACATGAGCAAATGTGTCATTTTTTACAAGGAAATGAGTAAAGTCTCACAGGCGGTCTTCTTAAAGTGGACACAGGTGTAACATTCCTCAGACTGAGCCAACAGCCAGCAATAAGTGACTTAATTACAGCTGTGATTCATAACTAATTGTAGCTTGTGTGTGTTTATGCATGGCTATTTTCCAAGTTTTCTGCTGGCACAATATCTCAATGCATGCCAAATGAAGGAACTAAGGGCAAAAGTGGGTAAAGAATGAAAATAATCATGTATTTTATGATGGTGGAAATCAAATCAAAGCAAGAATGTGGCTGTTCAATGGGAGCTTTTATCTCTCACTGCTCCAGTAGCACAGTGATTCCACACTATTATAACTACTGGAACTGCAGCTCATCCCTCACACAAGTTGACTTTTCTCTCAATATCCTAAGTACTGCCTGCATGGGATTTTGTTGCGTTTCCTTTAAACTGGGCTGTATCATTGTGATCTACCTCCTTGTGTATTCAAAGATTAGTCCCGACAAGCTTCTGCCTGGGGGGATAGATCTGTGCAGTAATATCACACATCTTATTACACATCTATTTTACATCTGTAGAGCTGATACATTGTATTATATCCTGATCTGATGTGAGATAAGGCACCTCATCAAGTCAGTTATTTCACTAAGTCTGCCAATATGGTTGCTTCATTTGAAAAGCAACAGTGGAGAGGACAGGAAATGGGAGGACTACACTACAAGGAATGATGTACCTTGACTAAGTTTTGGTTCTTTAAATTCTCGTCTTTGATGTTTAGTTCTTAAAGCTATTTGAAAAAATAATTAAAATGCTAAATCAATTCAGTGTGAGTATTTAAAGAGTTCTGATTTTCTAAGTAGATCCATCACTGAACTTTGGGGTAGTGACCCAAAGAATGAGATATCAGATGGAAGGAGCAGAGATGATTTCCTTTGTAGGATGGCTGAGCTCAGCCTTGAGCCCGAGACATGGCAAGCCAACGAACAGCCTTTGGGAACATCTGTTTCCCTAGTCTTATTGGTTTTGAAAACACAACAGGGGCTCTCCCGGTTGAAGTTGGGTTGGTGTGGCTTGGCTCTTAGAGATAGTGTGGGGACATCTGGATAGAGCTCAGGCTAAATCCGCTGCTCCTTCACATTGAAAAGGAGCCCATTCAGGTGGTTCAGTTCCCTTTTGGGGGGTCTTACGGTCACAACCAATTGGGAGGCGATCCAGGGGTAGTCCCAAAACTGGCTGGAGGGATTACATATCTCATCTGAACTTGGAACACCTCGGGATCCCCCAGAAGAAGCTGGAATTCATTGAGGGAGAGAGGAATGTTTGGAACACACTGTTTAGCCTGCTGCAAGGCCGGATAAGCAGAGGATAAGGGAGGGATGGATGGATGGATCTGTGTATTTGTTACACTTCAGCTACTTTTATGGACTGCTGTGGCTGTGAACTCACATGATGTATTAGCTGGATGTGACAAAGTAGGAACATAGGTAATTTCTACATTTGCAAAAATTGCACTAAGCATGATTATCAGTTTGAGGACTAAAACATAAACCAGTACAATATCTACTTTCTGTACCACAATGAACTTGTATCTCTGTTACCAAATACTGATTCATGAATATCTGAAGAAACTCATTGCATGTGTTGGAAGTACCCCATGCAGTACTCCCTGCTACCCATAGGAGAGAGCTTTCACATACTTGAGACACAGTGTTTGCACAGCATGCACCATCAACAATACTGGGCAGATGGCAGCCATTACAGTTTAGTGATGTCTCCACACCATAAAAAGATCACATACTAGGCTCTGCAATGAGACGATCAGGATTAAAACAAGGGTATAACTGTTTTCAAAAGGCAGGAAGCTAAGGAAATATTTTTGAAGTATCAACGAAAAAAAAAAAAAAAAAGAAGAAGAGAAGAGAGAAGAGAGAAGTGAAGAAGAATCCAAAGATAAATAAAAACGTATATTATGTAGAACATATGAATGGGGTTTGTTTAAATTTACAAGGAATCTCTGCACAATTTATGCATTCTATAATATTGAGAGATCACTTACAGCAGCGGGCGGCACAGTGGTGCAGTGGTTAGCACTGTCGCCTCACAGCAAGAAGGTCCTGGGTTCGATTCTGGGTCAGGACGTTTCTGTGTGGAGTTTGCATGTTCTCCCTGTGTCTGCGTGGGTTTTCTCCGGGTACTCCGGCTTCCTCCCACATTCCAAAAACATGCAAATCTGGGGGTAGGTTAATTGGTCACTCTAAATTGCCCGTAGGTGTGAATGTGAGTGTGGATGGTTGTTTGTCTCTATATGTCAGCCCTGCGATGAACTGGCGACTCATCCAGGGTGTACCCCGCCTTCGCCCCAAGATGCTGAGATAGGCTCCAGCCCCCCCCCGCGACCCCTAACGGGATAAGCGGTAGAAAATGAATGAATGAATGAATGAATGAACACTTACAGCAGCCTGCCATGAGTAAGGAAATGATGAGAGTCTAAGTGTATATGAAAGGCTGTTTCCATTAAAAAGCCCATCCCCCTGTCGCCCACCTCCACACCACCCTCTCTTTCCTCTTCCCCGTGCCTTCTCCCTTCTGCCAGAGGCCTTGTTAAATTAGCAAAGATTCTGCATGACTCCCAACTAAAAATTGCTGCCACAGTGTTTCCACTCTGCTACCCCTCTCATGCCCTACCGTAGCAGAGTGAGCACACGGGGGGCTTGCGTCTCTCCATTGGACTGCTGTCACTCGAAATATAAAGAAGTAGGACTGACTTCAGTTTTTAGTTTGACCTCATCTGGATGACAGATTTTTTTTTTTCATGTCAAATTTAATAAACAAAGAGTGAGGCTTAATCAAAACACAGTGATCATATAATGTGAGTCAGTCTGTCCTCCTCACACAAACAGAACAGTCTTTGTTTGTGAGGCTTCGGTCAAGCGGATGCGAGTGAGGCATTCTGCTGCAGGATTCAGAGTGCCTCCTTCTTCCTGCTCGGTCTCTGAGGTGTTGAAAACTTCCCAAAGCACATTCCTCTCTGAGACAGACACAGGGAATAACAGTTGAACAAGGAAAGAGGAATTCAAAGTTTTGCTCCTGGGCAAAAACTCATCTCTGAGTAAAACTAAAAAATATTCCAGCTGATGCAGATTGCATCTGTCAGACTCCGGTGAATAAACGTCAAATCAAAGGAAAACGAAACTCTTTGCTTCTCCCTTCAAAAGGGTCCTTAATTCTTTCTTAAATCCTACAAGCTTCTGCTCTGGCAAATTGTCTGCAAAATGACCTTCTGGTTAAGGGTCATTCCTCAAACTTTATCAACACTATATTCACAAAACAGCAGAGTTCTCATCACTACAGACCAGATTATACTGGGAAACCCACACAAACTCCAGCCCAGGAGAAAGAGACTGCTCGTATAAAATAGAAGTTGGTTTTGCACAGAGCATAAAAGTGGACTCTTTAGGCAGGTCACTGCCATCTCTGACTTGTAAACAATATGGAGGGTATTTTAGGGGACTCTTGGCCTCCATTTGATACTCTGAAGTGCTTTGGTCTATTCAAGATCCAGTGCTGCAGGAATAGGAATTACTGCAGTATTCATAATAAGGTACACAAGCTAAGGGGAAGACAAGTGGATGAATGTGTTTATCTTCACATCAAGTCTAGCAGAAGAATTTCCAGCATTGAACTAAAAGCGGAAGGCTGAATCTAAATAAAGCAAAGACACTGCTAAAAGCAAAGCAAAGGACAAAGGTCACAGCATATTGCAGTCCTGCCAGAGTATCTCAGTGCACAAACTGAATAGGATCCACCATAACTCCAAGATAATGAAAGCAAAATCTAGAACAACATCGTCGCAAGAAGACAGTGACAGAAGCTGTAAAAAATAGGGAAAAAATCCCATATGTCCTTCACTCTTCTAAGATGGAAGCATCACATTTGATATGTGAGCCTTGGCTCTGGTCCCCCTGTTCAAAAGGAGTCTCGTTTTTCAAGACCCGATCACTGGATAATTGGAATAAAAGCTTCACAAACGTTTGGCCGTCATCAAAGTGGCAGTAAAGCGGAAGAGAGAAGAGCGCCAGTCCAAAAGGGAAAAAAGAGAAAGATAATGTTTATCTGATTGTTCCAAGATGAAATTCCCTTCAAACGATATCAAAAAACAAAAAGGACAAGCAGCTCATGAGCTAGCAACATAAGAGGAGAAAACGCAATCACAGAGCTCCATGAGAAGTAAATTTCAGATAATAAATTCCCATTAGCATTTACATCCGTTGCCCGTACGGCTGGTGACTCCAATATTAACTCTGTGTGCAACTGCAAATAAAATCTGGCGATTTAAATCTTGGGTTTGGGACTGATAAAGCAGAAAGCGTATTCTCACACACACACACACACACACACACAAACACACACACACACACA
This sequence comes from Mola mola, assembly GCA_001698575.1. Classification (NCBI taxonomy): domain Eukaryota; kingdom Metazoa; phylum Chordata; class Actinopteri; order Tetraodontiformes; family Molidae; genus Mola; species Mola mola. The sequence continues at coordinate 2,235,452 of KV751331.1, read as the reverse complement.
GAGCAGCGTAACCACAAAATACGATTTAATGCAAATTGCTCCTGAAAGGAAATCAAATATAAAACTTTTCCATCTGTGTTTTCTGTTAACGCTAAGTTTTGAAAAATGCTGTGAGGATGCTATTGAGTACACAGTGAAACTTGCCCAGAATCTGATCTAGCACGGGCACCTACGTAGACTCTTTGATGTAGAGGGAAAGCAAGGGCGGGCACGTCTTTGTGATTATGAAGTGGGAGGCTTGCACCGCAGTTGGTTTACTGAATTAAATGCATGAAGCCCACAAAAAGACTCAAAGTGAGTTTTAGTTTCCTGAATGCCCCCAACTTGATTGCACATAAGAGATCTAAATATACCTAAACTGTCTGACACCAACATTTAAGGTTTCACTTTGTCCACAAACCTGCACCCAATCATTTACAGCCCACCGTGTTGTTGAACTGTAAACAAAACGTGAAAATTCTGTTGAGTCAGATAGTGGCTTTCATAATGATTACAAGTATGAGTAAATAAGCGAGAAATGAGCAATTTGGACTTCCTTTCAGTGGCAGTCACTCCATTTGAGCTATAAAAAACACATTTAACAGCTGACACTGCTGTTACAAGGAAAGAGACAGTATAAATTAGATTAAATCTAAACCAGATTTTGGATTTGTTTTTTTTTTTTCATTCTGCAAAGTAAGAGAAATGTTGATAAAATTGTTATATTTTGCAAATGATTTTCTTATTATTACTTGACATAATTGAAACTGCTCTGGCCAGTCAACATTGAGGGTGTGGACATGGAGGACGTACAATCCTACAGATACCTGGACGTGCACCTTGATAACACGCTAGACTAATCAGCCAACGCTGACGCAGTCTACCAGAAAGGGCAGAGCCGGCTCCACTTTATCCGAGGGCTGATGTCGTTCAATGTGTGCAGAGACATGCTGTACATGTTTAAGAAATCAGTGGTGAAGAGTGCTCTGCTGTATATGCTGCAGTCTGCTGGGGTGGTTGTATTATGGACAAATATAGGAAATGGCTGGACAAGCTAACAAAAAATGACTGGACTCTGTGGGGACAGTTGCAGAGAGATGCTTAAGGAGCAAGGTGCAGAGCCTCTTGGACAACAGCAGCCATGCAGTGCACAACATCTTGGCAGGACAGAAAAGCGGCCGCAGTGAGAGGCTGTAGGACTGAGCATATAAAAATTTACTTAAATGCTAAATTATCAATATGGTCATTGATTTTCTATATATCATTACAATATATTTTGTGGGATCCCAACAGATAATGGAGTCACTGACTGAAATGGTAATACAGGAAATATAAGTGTGGAAGACACAGCCTTGCATTGTCTGCTGTAAGAGAACATTATGAGTATGTTCCAGTACATTATTGGCATTGTTTCCCAGTATATCAGTGATTGTTGAAGGCCAACTTGTCCAAAACATGCCTACCCAACTCCATCTGACTTCTAGCATATATAAGAGAACATCGCGGCATTCTTCTGAAGATACGCCAGAGACTGAACTAACCACCCACCAAAAGCTAAATGCTGGTCGGGCAAAACCTGCCAGCAAATCCCTTGAAAGATGTGATTTTATGAGTTAGTGTACATTTTATGTTTACTCCATCTTACAATGCTCTTTTTGTAAAATTTCATATGTTGTATTTTTTTTTCAGGAAAAAACAAAAACA